>VDFB02028056.1:0-18124 GCA_007258455.2 Sequoia sempervirens
TTTGTTGATAGTTTTTGCTTTTAGGTTTGCTGACGGGTTGCTAATGTTTCATCTTATGTCAACTTTTTGGTTCTTTGGGTTGTTGGGCTTAGTGGTTTAATTTCTCTTGCAGCTTGGTGTCATTGTAGAGGGTTTTGAGGCCCCTTCAAAACTTATTTTTCCTTATCAAAAATTGATTCAATCTAATTTTCTACTGTACAATTTTTTTATGTGCTTTTTACTTTTTGCATGTGGATTACTGTCAGAAAGAGACTACTTATCTTTTCTTGAATGAAGACTTTAAATTTCCTTTCTATGAAAGGAATTTACTACTTAACAACAGGTTTGTGAACTTCATACAAATTAAAATTGGTGTAAAAGGCCATCCTCGCAAATGTTGTTTGGTCTAGAATTATAATGGAAAATAAAAAATCCCTCTAGGAGAATAAAATAGGTTTTCAATTGTCCAAGTACAACATAATATTACTGATGCATTTCAAAGTTTAGGCATTTGAGATTCATGGATCTCCTTGGAGGTCACCCACCTAATATAATAATAGTAAATTAGTATGAACCTTTAGTCATAAATTAAAATGCAATATAATATCTCTATGTCTCTCACACATGAATGTTCCCTATAACCACATACCTTGTAAATGTTGATAGTCAACTTATGGCATTCCTTATGTCAACTATAAGACAATAATCCCCCCTAATTTCCAATGGCATGATATGCTATCAAACACATTTATGAAAATTAATAACATTCAATTTTCACAGTCCATGATAGTTATGTAAAAATTTGCACACAGTTTATCCAAAAATCTTACTCACATAACATTTATGAAAAAGTCATTAGTAATTTTTTCACACCAAAAAATATCAAAATAAATTTAGTGCTTAATCAATGTTGTCTCATCTATTTCCACCCACTTTCCTCTCAGTGATTTAGTATTTTTACAATGTCTATGTCCTCTCTCCATGGCCTCCTCTATGAATAAAAATGCTGCCACAGAAGCCTTCACCGCACTGCTACCGAGAAAGAAGAAGCAACTTACAGAACCACGGTAAAAACCGTTCTACTACACTAAGTTGATGAAGGAGCTGTAGGAAAGTGGTGGTCACCACACTACCACATGCCAATGGTAGAAGACTTGTGGGAGTCACCGCAACACTGCCAAGAGCAGAAAGAATACTCACATGCCGCCATAGAAGCTTTCACTGCACTATTGCTGAGAAGGATGAAGCACCTTGCAAGACCATAGTAAAATGTACAATGATAGGTGCTCAATTAGGCACACTTGATGCCGCCTTAGGCACCCCAAACTTATTACATTAATGGCCAAAATTTGGTGCTCAATTTGGTGTTAAGGAAAAAAGGGAAAAACGCCACACGAAGGAAGAAATTAAAATTTAAAATTTAAAAAATTTCCCGCATGAAGGAAGAAATCAGATGACATAAATGGGAAAAATGTTGTGCAAAGGAAGAGAGCAGGGCACTACCAGCAATTGAAGAGAGCACGAAGCTAGGATGTATAGAGGAAGTCCGGTGAGGAGAGCATGAAGGTATTTGAATTTTCTCATAAGATTATATCAAATTTATTAAAAAATATTTAAATTTATTTTTTCTTTGATTGGTTATAATATTTTTATTTTATTTAAGATAAATCAAAATAAACAAAGCTCCAAATAAAAATTTCTTCCAACACCATCACATCATGTCAGTTAAAACAAAATAAAAACCTATGAATCAAAAATCCCTACCACCTGAAAACTATCCAACTAACTACTACCCAAACACTAGCTATTTACCGTACCAAAATAAAAAACAAGGCTTAACCCCTTCAGCTTATACATCAATATCTAGCTTAAACATGCAGTAAACTAGTTTACATGGAAGTTCACCCTTCTTCTCACACAACTCCTCTCTAGTGATGGCTTTGATTCCTGCTATTATCTCCTCAGTCTCCATTAATTTGATGCACAGTTTCAAAGCTTTCCACCCCTATTCCGCACCCTCTCTCCACAGAACTTTGGTACTTCCTTTTGGCCACCTAATGAAAGGGTGATTTATCTCTTCTACTTTTGGGCCCACACCTTCCATTCCTTCGCTCACAAAGCATTTTCCTAGTATATCCCTTTCCAAGATACTCTCCATGTTCACTAAGAAACCCCTATGCACCAACGCTTTCATCACTTTCCTTACAACCTCCACTGACTCTCCTAAGTCCAATCCCACACCATGATTAGAGAGTATATATCCATATTAGTCCGATATTTGTTCTTCAAATCTTCGAAGCCATTACCCAAAATGATTTGCATAGATTGTGCCACCTTCACATCCTTGTATAGGAACAAGTCACACAGTCTCTTCACCATCACTTTTCCATCAAAAGGATCCAATTTCCTCGTCACTTTCAAAGTGAAGTTGGCCTCCATTTCTTGTTTGGTACATTAGCCACCAGACTACTTCACACCGCCATCCTAACACTCTCCTTACTTCCACAAACCAAGAAGCATTGAAGGGAATTCAAGAAAAAACTTCATTACATAGAAAATTGTTGGCCATCAACATTAATGTTGAATGTACATCCTTTACTCGAAAAAAGAGCTAATTCTTCAATATTTTCAAAAAACATTCCTTCAATAATTTTTAAGTATATTTAATATTCTAAATGATATATTTTTTTAATTTCCTTGGAAAAAGTAAATGATTGCATATTAATTAGTTTAAAAGTAAATGATTGCATTTCTGGCTTCGGGTTTTGATTGATCCCATGTTTTACCTTCCTCCTCTTCCTCTTCGTCCTCCTCTGACTCCAAAAGAGATTCATCTTCTGAACCTTCCTCATCTGATTATGATTCCTCTTCTACATTAGAGAGTTCATATCCTTGATCTGACTCTTCTGAATTATCAGAATTGGAATCACTAGCTTCCATATTCAAAAATTCCCAACCACCATCTTCAATAAATTTATCTGGATCATCAGTAATAGTCTTCAAAATTGGCCACCAATTCATGTTCATTTTGCTTTCATAATTTACTTTATATCCATGAAAACCAAGCTCTCTAAATGGTATATCAAACTCTAGTTCAAAATCTTTTAGATGAGGCTGCTCCTATAGCTCTCTTACTCACTTGATAAATCCTTGAAACTCTGACTTCTTAACATTCAAAAGATAAATGGAATTTCCTCAACACCGAGTAGAGCTATCCAAAAAAGCTAACTAAAAGCTAACCCATTTTTTTAGTTTAATAATTTAATTATAAAGTTTAAACTTTGAATTTTAATTTTTTTATGTGTTATTAGATTATTACAGGCTCAACATTGTTTAATATTTATATCTATAAATTATCTCTATCACATTAATAGTGTGTCAAAATGGAAAGGAACTTGTTGGAAGTAGTATGCTCTAAATTTCTAATACTTAGTGAATCTAGATCCATAGTTAGTAATTTCTAAACAAAACTTGTCCCATCAGCCATAGGGAAATGGGAAAATTTAATGGGTAACAATCAATGGGCTATGTAGGAGGATGGCATACTATCAACTGATTACCTATGCCTTCCCCCATGCACTCTTGAATTGGAAGGGGGGAGTCTAAAATAGCTTACATTGCTTCTTACCATTGAAGAACTGATGAAAGAAAGATTAGTTGATTGCAGACCAGCCTATGACCACTCATAATCTAATAAGAAACACATGTTGGAAGATTGATATCCTCTAGAGGCTTTTAGCCATTTTGTTTCCATGATACTTGTCTTAAATTTTGTAGGAAGAGACCTACTAGATGTGTGTAGTAAATTTTGAATCCAACTTAGGAGGATGGATTCCTCTTATCCAATTACGAAAGGAAATCCAAGCACATGACCATTTGGTGGTTTAATATGTGGAATCTTTTTTGCATTAAGTTCAATGGTAAGAAGAAATGTAAGCTCTTTTAGACTCCCCCTTGCCATTTCAAGAGTGCCTGGGGGAAGGCTTAGGTAATCAGTTGACAGTATGACAACCTCCTGCGTAGCCCATTGATTATTACCCATTAACTTTTCCCATTTCCCTATGGCTATTGGGACAAGTTTTATTTGGACATTACTAACTATGGATCTAGATTCACTAAGTATTGGAAATTTTGAGCATACTACTTCCAACAAGCTCCTTTCTATTGTGAATGTGATGGAGACAATTTATAGTTATAGATATACTTAGTATTGGCAATTTGGAGCTTAACACTTCCACATTTATTTAATCAACTTGGAGCACAAGACTAAGACTACTCAAATGACATTGCAGCCAGGTAAAAATCTATTAAGGGAGTAATAGTAGTATACTTGTGTATGTGATCAAATTTTCTTCTATTTAATGATATTATTGTGTATTTAAAGTCTATTTAATAAAGGGTGCATGAAACCAGTTTTAAATCCTTAAAAAAAAAAAATTCTAGGGCTTTTTCATTTTGTCGAGTCTACACTGAGTTCGGTTGCTGAGTCCCCAAGTCCTCGAGTTGAGTCACCCTAGCCGAGTCTGAGGTGATTCTGAGTCTTGTTACTATGGTTGTGATATAAATAAAAGGTTCTTACACATTGGTTGAGTATATCCTCATCAAAATGACGAGAAAGAAATTTAAAATTTGTAAGTAAACTCTGATAGTCAAGAAAAATAGTCATATAAATTGGAAGTAAACTTTGGCAAACATGTAGGTGAACTTAATTCATCTGACTTTATGCCTCATGGTAGACATTAGGATCTCCCCTCCTAAATTTTGGACCACATCTATTACCTCCACATAAAACTGGACATCCTTGGTCTTCTTGGTTCCCACACCATGATATGGTTATGCAAATGAAAATGAAGCAAAGTAATCATCTCCTTCTCCACTAGCTAGAAGAATGCATGCTTAATGTTTTGATACATGATATCAGCTCTCTCTTCAGCTCTCATGTTTGAATACCGAAATCCATTATGGTGGGCCTCTAGAGTTCCAATCATCTTTCTTCCTCTTCCACCAAATATTGGCCTAATCCATAAGTCTACCAGCCTAATTGGCTTTGTTTTTTAAAGTTGAAGTTTCTCCTGAGTCACCAGTGTAGCTCTCTCTTCCTTTTCAAACTCTTTCATTTTTATAGATTTTCTTTAGGATTTAATCATTTGTACCACATGGTTGATGTGCTATGAATCCTTGCATCTAAAGGAAATTTCCTTAACATAAATACTACTAGGGAATTTCAATGTTTCCATTGTATTTGGAATTAAATTCAATACCTGCAACATTGAAAATTATCCTTATTTAAGATTTCCCTCCATCTTGTTGGCCTGTAACACTCTTGATGGTGGCTACATAAAATCTGATTCTGATTCCTCTTCTACATTAGAGGGTTCATATCCTTGATCTGACTCTTCTAAATTATCAGAATCAAAATCACTAGCTTTCATATTCAAAAATTCCCAACCACCATCTTCAATAAATTTATCTAGATCATCAATAATACTCTTCAAAATTGGCTGCCAGTTCAAGTTCATTCTACTTTCATAATACTTTATATCCATGGAGTTAAACCATTCCTTGATGCCATCAAGTGAAGATTGAGGAATGGCATCAATGCAGAGTACATCTCACTTGAAGTCTTTGAAAAAAAATAGCAATATCAAATTCCTTTTGCCCAAGTCCTACTCTCTCAAGGTTAACAATCTCAATCTCACTAATAGGGATTACTAAGAAAGGTAATTCCACCAACTCTACCAAATAGTTTACTTTAGGAACAATAAAAGAAAAGGCTTTGAAAGGAACTCCATGAAAACCAAGCTCTCTAAATGGTATATCAAACTCTAGTTCAAAATATTTTAGATGAGTCTTCTCCCATAGCTCTCTTACTTGCTTAACAAATCCTTGAAACTCTGTATTGATTTTATTTTTACTGTCCCTCTCTTTTTGTTCTTCCTCAATTTCATCAAGATCATACATTGAACTTATTTCCCCTCCTAAAGTTTGGACCACATCCATTGCATCGTGATATGGTTATGCAAATGAAAATGAAGCAAAGTAATCATCCCCTTCTCCGCTGGCTGGAAGAATGCATGCTTAATGTTTTGATACATGATATCAACTCTCTCTTCTACTGTCATGTTTGAATATTACTGAAATCCATTATGGTGGGCCTCCATAGTTCTAGTCATCTTTCTTCCTCTTCCACCAAATGTTGGCCTAATCCACAAGTCTGCCAACCTAATTGGCTTTGTTTTTGAAAGCTGAAGTTTCTCTTGAATCACCAATATTAGCTGTAACTTTTTTGAAATTTTATTACGGTATGTGCACTTTGATATAATGTACTATGATTAATATGGTTTCATCTCATATGTTGTAATATTAGATATATAATAGAAAAATAAATTATTGCATAAAATAAATAATAACTTTTCATTTTAAATGTTTTTTTTGCAGAACACGAGTCTTCTAGAAGATCAAGATGATACTCGACATGATATAGATCCACAAAATATTGGTTCTATCAGTAAAGATCGCATGGTAGAGGATGATGATGACATAGATATGGAAGACACCAAGGCCAATGACAATGATGATGATGATGACAATGATGACAATGATGATGATGATGATGATGATGATGATGACAATGACGATGATCACAATGGTGATGATAATGATGAGACAGTTGGTGATAGTAACCAGTGGCATTCATGATCATTAATGATATATCGTAATGATGACTCTTTTCATGGTTACTATCATATGTATCATTTTCACAGCCTACAGTACTATATTGTTGAGTTGTATCATATTGACATGTATAATTTTCACTATATCATTTGGACATGTATCATCTTCACTTGTATCAATTTTAGTTACATAATTTATCAATTTTATTTATATCATTTGTACATGTATCATTTTGACATGTTTTTGATGTATTGGAATATTTAACTTTCACTTGTTTTACTTATATATGATGATGATCTTATCAACATTGACTTGTCAATTTATATATATTAAAAGTGGTTGATGATTTTTGGATGGATAATTATTAAGTATGATGATTTTAATTTACTACTCAGGATGGATGTTGTCAAATTCAATTCAATTATAGATATTTGACTCACTTGCTTTAATTGTAGATGATGATCATGTTGCAATAATTATATTGTTATTTAATCACATGAGTTAAATAATTAAATTACTTACTTTATAATCATATGAGTTATTTAAGAGGCACAATATATTTAACTAATTAAATTGAAATAAAACATATTAAATTAATAAATGGAAGCAAAATAAGAAGCATTTTTAGAAGAAAAAAAGGAAGCAACAATGGAAATAAACAAAACAAACCAAACAATCTTAGGCTCGGCTCGGCTCGGCTCAATTGGAAGAAATAAATAAATCATCGTCAGTCGACTCCTTGGGAATAAAACAGGCATCGGAAACAAAACAAAACAAACCAAAACAAATCGGAAAAACAAACAAACAGCTCAAACAATAAACGAAAAACTTCCGCTCGTCGGCAAACTCAAGCTGGAAGAAAACCAGAAGCAAAACCGGAAGCAAAACTAGAAGGAAAACTAGAAGCAAAATTGGAAGCAAACATGGAGGCAAACCTGGAAGAAAAACTGGATGTCAAATTGGAAGCAGAACTAGAAGCAAAATTAGAAGCAAAAATGGGAGTAGACATGGAAGCAAAACCGAAAGCCAAATTGGGCACCAATTTTGGAGCAATTTTCGCCGTCACTTCTCAGCGCTATTTTAGGCACTTTCAGAGATGCCATGATTTCCCAATGCTAAATATGGCAGAAAATTCGATGCAAAAGTTAGTGCTGAGTTGACCATGCTTGTTGGCATTGAGTTTAGTGCCAACCAAATTGTTCAATTCATGGCTCAAAATACACAAAAAATTGACTCCAAAGTTGGCACTAATTTCATGTTGTGCTGTTGTGACACATGACCTTTGTATGCAACCTAAAATGGTCACCTAGACTTTGGGCCCCATTTATTTAATTTGTCAACATCAATTTTCTGAATCAATGATTGTCGCATTTTCAAATCAAACTTCTTAATCAACTCATAACTATTTCAAATGTTTCAATTTTCCCTAAGGTTTGAATGCTTCATTAATTTTATTTAATCAAAAGAAATAAATCCCTTTTAATAAATAAAATAATGTTATTTAATTGAAGTTAATATTACTTGAGATAAGAGCCGTGCTATTTAATTAAATCTATTTTTAATTAAATAATTTTTATTTTATGTTATTAATATTCATTTCTAAATTACATAATCTCATTTTATTTTATTAAAAGAGATATTATCATTTTAAATAAAATAAAATAAATGAAATATCCTCTCAAGAATATCCTGTGATGAAAAAAATGGAAACAAATCAGTTAAAAGGGAAATAAACTAAAAAAAAGAATTCCAATCAAGATTTGTTTCTATTTTTCTATTTATCCCACATTGCTTCTGAATTTGCCTTCAATTCCACTTTTGCCTATAAAATGAGCCCTCTCATTCTCATTTCAAAGAATCGCGAATTTTTACATCAAACTTATGCTACAAATTTTCTTGAATTTTATCATTTGAGATTACACATTAGTTTTGTTTTATAAGCATCTTAGTTTTAGAGCATATAGTTTAATATTACATTTTAGCTTAATCTTCATAGTAGATTAATTTGCAAAATACATCATTTATGGCATTGCATGTAGATCAATTTTCATTTCAATAAATTAGTTTTGTTTATTGCATTTTACAGTCATTTGGATTAGTTTTCATTGTTGCATTGCAAGAACAGGATTCATGGAGATTGGCATTCTTGCTTCTCCTCTTTGAATCTCTCATTCCGAGACTATATTTGTAGGGGTAACAGGGTCAATCTGAGGGCCACAATATCAATCCCTGCTCTTCTCAGATAGAGAGATATGAATTGATTTGCAAGGACTCATTATTGAGTATCCTTGCATGCAAGGATTCACAGAAGTATAACATATTTTCAGTTATACATTTTGGTGTTTACTATGGTTTTTCATCATTTTTTAAGAAATTTCGACTTTCATCTCTCAAACAATGCATGCTGGTGCAAAACAGACTCCATTGATGTGCTCAGAAGGCCCAAAAACCCCTATTTTCATATAAAATATGATAGGGTTTGCTGAAAATTAAGTTTTTTAGTGTTTTGAAAATTTTCAAAAAAATTGCCAAAAAAATTTGTATGGATTCGTACGGACACATCGATTTCTATACCATTTTGATTTCTATGCTACCTCGATTTTCGTGCATGAAGGTTCAGCTAAATATTTTATTAATTTTTCATCTTTAAATTAATAAAAAAATTTGGTTTAAAGCCTAAATGAGCATATTTAGTAAAATGGTCATATCTTGAGCATATGGTCTCCGTTTTTCGAAAACGAGATATCGTCGAAAAGCTGCTTCCGACGCCGTTCTAGTGGTACTATTATTTTTTTCTGATTTTTCCATTTTGATACCTTTTTCTCCTGTCAAAGACAGAAGTTGTTGTTTTCACTCCGGAAGGCGTAACTTTTGCATCCTGGCTCTGTTTTTCGAAAACAAATAGGCATTGGAAAGCTGGTTCTGCCCTCTTCTCAGATATCAGACCTATTTTTTGCAAAAATTTTACCAGGTATCTGATTTATTTGTCATAACTCAGCTTTTAACTTTTGAGTTATTTTCTTGGGAAACGTGCAATCAGGAGTTTTTTTATTTTAGATCCAAGAGGATTTTTTTTTAAATTCAGATTAGATTTTTAATTTTATTAATTTAGATTAGTTTTGTCTTAAATTTTTAGTTTAGTATTAGATTAATTTAGTTTAATTTTAGTTTTGTTAACTAATTCTTTTTACATTAAATTAGATTTTTAATTAATCTCTTTTTATTTTTGATAGATTCCAAATTTTGTTCTTCTGGTTCTTCTGATTTTTTTTCACAGCATAACAGTTTCTGGAGGACGCCAGTCAGAGAACTTGAAACACACTAACGGTTTGATTGCAGGACGCGTGACAAAGACTTGAAAACAAACACTTACGCTTGTCAAAGATCTTATTTAAAAAAATATTGTGTTTGTTTTCCCGCTTTTCAATTCACATAGTCTAATTAGGGCTTCGTTAAAATTCTTAGGAGTTTCAATAGTGAGTAGGGAATTTGGCTCTTTGTTACATGGAGGTGATGACCATGGACAAATCCAGGCTCCTGATGATCTTACTAATATGACGAACTCTTAGGGAGCGGAGCAAGGTAGTGAATCTTTAGCACTTTCACTCGTCAGGGGATTATGCTCTTCTCTCATTGAGAGAATCAGAAACCCAAAAGCATGTGGATTTGGTGAAGTGAAACTAGCTCGATGATTAAGGTTGTTTAGTGTGTTTGGGTAAAGAGACGGGCTAGAGAAGTATGCTCTTCTCCTTTTGGGAGAATCAGAAAATTAGAAACCCAAATTCAAGCCATGTCCAGTGTCACCTTTAGAGGGCCTGCCGGAAGTTGAACATCCGGGAACGACCCAAGTGAGTACACACCTATCACCGGTGATTCCACCTCACTATAATAAAGAACGTCTTGTTGAGTCAAAAGACTCCAAGACCATAGTAACTTCTTTTCCATGACTAGGATGATCATCATGGAAAAGCTTTGTTTATTGCACTGAGCAGCGCTGCTCCGAGCCCTGCTTGCGGGGGTGTGTAATTTTCAGGTGTTGGTGTGGCTGCGAGGCCCGAGCTCTGTATTAGAGGCACTGAAGGTTATTGTGAATGAAAGCCAAGTAAAAACCTCTTAGTTAGTTACCTACCCGGTTCACCTCCAAAAGGAGTCATAATCTTTGTGCAAGGATGGGGAAGAATCTCTCTGTATGTTGATCATACACAGATTCCCATCATAGGCATACACCTAGACGTTTGGAGGCGGTTGCAACACTGGCCCCTGCTACAAGGGTAACCTTTGAACGTACACTGTTGAGTCCTTGGAAACACCAAAAACATGAGCGCCCTCTAGGGGGTGACACGGCTGTGTGAGGTGCACGTATGCGCATAAGCAATGGGGCAAAGGTTTTGGCTTCTCACCATTTTCTTTGGTAGGGATAGCTATGTGTTTGTTTTTTTTTTAGTCTTAAACATTGTCCAAACATCTTCAAACAAGACTCCCCTGATACTATCAAGTTGCTTTGTCCTTGATAGATCTGTTATCGACTACTTTTTGTATCACAACTTGTCTGATTGAAACCTATGTGCTTGATCAAAATCTATTGATATAATTGCTTGATCTTTGAAAACAAACAACAAATTGAAATACTGAGTTCTTCGATTAGGTGACTTGTCCCAGTTTTAGAGACCTGTTCTGTATTTAGGGTTCATGTGTCCTTGACCTTTTGAATTAGTGATCCTTGATCTCATAAGCGATTTTGCTTGAGATTGGCAAATTAGGAATTGTTCCTGTCAAATAGATAAATTTTTAGACTCTTTGATAACACACTTGGAGAGTGCTAGTAGTCTCCTTGTCCACCCATTTTCATACAATTCAAACTCAGTACACTTTGTGTAAGTCATCCTCCTGATCCATATGTGCTAGGGTGTTCACCCAAGAATTGAGCACCTCTATGGCAGTGTTGTTTTGCACCTATTTGCAACAGTTCTATTTCACCATCTCTCTCGGACAAGAGAAAAATTTTAATATCCTAGTTTGGTATTGACGTTTCTTAGAATTGTTTGTTTACCTGAACTCTCCCTTTCATGTCAGTCACAACAAGATATCAAGTGAGCCAAGGAAAGCGACCTCAGATAGTCTTTAACCAACTACCCCCAGTTCAGACTCATCGAAAGAGAAAGGAAAAGGAACCAATATTTGACCAGTCACCTAGGAGTCAGTCTGAAACCTATTTTGACCCAAAGAGCCACTTTAGTGACTTGAGTACCCCCTCAACACCTTCCCACTCAGGTATGGATATGAGTTATACTGTCACTCGGTGGGAGAGGGAAGCCATGGATCAAAATCTTGATGATATCTATGAACAACACAGAAACAACATGATATTTGGAAATTCTTCTCATGATGATCAACCTGGTTCACCCCTCATTAATGTAAGATATTTGGATGCCCATCAACGAGATGAAAGGTATAAGAGACGAGCTCACCAAGAACAATGGTCACAACACGAAGACCAAGACAATGAACCTCGTGATGCTCATGTCAATACAACGTATACCAATGACTTGTTCAAACAGTCTAGACCAAGCTCACCACTTCAACATACCTCAAGGTTCACAAGTGATAGGCTCAAAAGAATTGAACGCAAAAAGAAAGCCTTTCTAGATGAACAAGCTGCAAAGCAAGAAAAGTTTAGACAACTTGAGGAAGAGATCCAAGCTTTATTGGAAATACAAAGGAAACTCACTCAAGAGGAGCAAGATAGGAAATTAGCCTACCAATTAAACAAACAATACAATACAAGGGGTGCTAATAGTGGACATAATTCTCCTCCCTCCACCCCTTCCAGAACACCAAGAAGTAGAAGGCAGTCAAGGACCCCTTCTAGATCTCCTAGTCCTAGAGGAAGAAGGGCCTCTCAGTATTCTCACTATAGGAGGCAAACTCCTCCCAAAAATTCAAGACCACACTCCCAACATGTACATCCTGGTTCCCAACATGGAGGTGGTAGCTCACATTATGACTTTGATACTCAAGACTTCATGCGAATACAACAAGAGCCTATCTTCCAACAGTATGTGGAGAGGTATTTGGAACAAAACAAAGATAAGTTCTTGGAAAGTCTAATCAACAAGGGTGCCAGAGTCCCTTATAATTTTGATGTGGACAACAAAATACAAAAGAAAAATCCCTCTCAAGAGGAAGAAATCCACCAAATGAAGCAAATGATGGAGAAAATGATGCAACCTAAGAGCTCATTCTCACTAGACTCAATTTGTCCTAATCCATTCGACAAGAGTGTGAGTATGAAAGATTTTCCAAAGAGGGTGGAATTCCCACAATACGATAAATATGATGGCAGTGGTGATCCACACGACCATGTGCGTCAATTCTATACTATGAGCTTTGAATTCCATCAGGATGACTCCTATTTGATGAGGTTGTTCCCTAGGAGTCTTAAAGGACAAGCAATGGAATGGTTTACCAATATCACTCCTCACATCAAGACTTTTAGAGAACTTGTTCATAGATTCGTTCAACAATTCGCATATAATCTGTCAAGATCTGTTACTATGTTGGACCTATGCAACTTGAAACAAAATCAGGGGGAACCCTTTGTTACCTTCTTGCAAAGGTGGAGGAGACAATGCTCTCGGTATCCTAGGATGATCCATGAGGTTGAAAAGATTGACATACTTGTTAGTAATTTGGTGCCTAAAATGAGATATGAGATCAAAAAGATAGTCTTCACTTCCTTTGATACCATGATTGAAACTGCATGCCGCATTGAGGATGTTCTAAAAGAACAAGGCATTTTGACCAAACATAACAATAATACCAACAATGGTCAACACAACAATAAGGATAAAGGGAAGAACAACAATTGGAACAAAAACAAACAAGTTGTCAATGATGGAGTTGTGGATTCTTCCCAATCAAGAGATCAAAGTGTTCTTAATTTGACTAAGGTTGTGCAAGCAATGAAGCTTAATGCACCTCCACAACAAGAAAGTAAACCAAGATATCAGGAGAGGCCCAAAAACCAGAAGCGGCAATTTACCAAATTGGGTGACTCATATGAGGATATTCTCAAAACTCTCATTGCTAACAACTTGGCACATCCTCAGGATCCTACAAAATTTCACATTCCAGATCCTAAGCCACATTGGTGGGATGACAAGGCATTCTGTAAATTTCATAATGGCCCTGGCCATACTGTTGAAAATTGTTGGAGATTAAAGCATATCGACCAAGATTTTATAGAAAGTGGAAAGCTTCAGGTTGATGGCCTAAATACCAATGCTGATCATCAGGCTTTTAAGGAACCTTTGCCTAATTACGACAAGGGGGAAACCTCTAAATCACATAATGGCAAAGCTGCAATCAACTACACCTATACAGTGGTAGAAAATGTGATAAACATGCTTGAAGTTGTGAAGCCAAGTGTTAATATGATAAGGAGTAAGGACCTGCATGGTTATGACTCTCCCCCTATTCTTGACAACCAACCTGTTGTGGTGCTGAGAGGTCCTCATTCTAGGTCATCTTCCCAAGCCCTTAATGTTGTTACCAGGAGTCAAGCCCCTATTATTCTCAGAGGGCCTAGTTCAGGTCCATCCAACAAATCCAAACAAGTGGCATGCAAGAATGTCACTATAAAGTCCACCACTGCTCTCAAACCAAACTACAATCTTGTAGATCAGTTATAGAAAACTCCAGCACAGATCTCAATCTTAGAGCTTCTAGAGTTGTCCCCTAGACATAAGCAGATCCTTGAGGATGCTTTGCGCACAGCAAATGTCCCCAACAACATTGATATAGACCAATTCCAAGGCATGGTGAATCACATTAGTAGCCCACATTACCTCTCTTTCTCTGAAGATGATGACAAATCCCTAAGCCATCCACACAATCTTGCCCTTCCCATTGAAGTCATGATTCATAAAACCCGTGTCAGGCACATGTTGATTGATGGGGGTGCTGGGTTAAATATCTGTACTTTGAATTTGTTAAAAACTTTGGGCTATTCAAAGCAAGTGATTGACACTAGAAAGAAGATCACCATAAAGGCCTATGATGAGGCAGAACGAAGTTCTAAGGGGTTGGCTGTCCTTCCTGTCAGGATTGGGCCAGTTGAAAAAGATATCTTGTTTCAAATTGTTGATACTGGACCCCTTGCATACAACATTTTACTGGGTAGACCATGGATTCATGATATGCAGGCAGTGTCATCTACCTACCACCAGTGCGTTAAGTTCCCCTACAATGGAACAAAAATTTGCATACCAGGGGATAACACCTTATCAATTAACTCAATCTCAGCTAATGTTCATGTCCCTCTTAACCAAGCAGTAGAGGATTATGAAACAACTTTAGCAGACTGTCAAAAAAAATTTAAGTCAGTAGACCTTGGCATGGGGGGGTATCAACTTGACTCTTTTGCAAAGATGCATGTTTCCCATATGACATATGGAAAGCCTTCACAGGAGATGAAACCATCATCTTCAACAATGGCACTATTTGACAAGTTTGTTGAATCCTCAGTACCAATACAAGATGAAAAAGAGGAAGTAGTTGTTCGAGATTGGATATACAAAGAGGAGAAATACCAGCACAATGAAAATTTCTCCCCCTCTCCTAAGTCCTATGGGAGAGGATATACTTTTGTCAAGAAGATGGGTTATCTAGGATATGGCCCTCTTAGTCACAAGTTAGATGCTAGAGCCGAACCACTCAATCATGATCTTTTTGCACGTAAGTCTAAGAAACCGATTGGCCTAGGCTTTATGAACAATAATAAATGCACTGTCCCCATTTCTGATAGGTGGGATAGTAAAGATGACACAGAATATGTACCAGATTTGACCAATCAACAAGACATAATAGATGATTGGGTACCTTCAACAAATCTCCTTTGGGAAGATTCAAGAGATTTAATAATTGATAGTCCTCCTATCTCATTTGCAATAGATAGTGACTATATGAATGCAAGATTGACTATGGATAGTGTCTCCATCCCAGCTGCAATGGATGGTGATAATTCAGATAATTTTGTGATTGAGAAAATTGCTAGAGGAGAGGAGCCTCTTCCAAATCTTGAGGCTTCTACATCACGAGGCTCCAACAATAATTCAGAAATAGACTCTCATGAGTTTGAATGGGATTCACTCTCAGATGCAATAGTTGACTTGGATATGGATGTTGTCCATGCTTATAGTTCTCAACCTGATGTAACTGATGAGTCATGTGTTAGATTAGAAGATTGGAACCCACATGTTACATTAGTAGACGATTCTTCGCTTGCTAGGATAAATTTTGATTTAGAAACTTTAGAGGGAAACTTGACAGATTCCAATTCTACAGTCACCAGAGATGACACCACCTATATCCTTAACCTTGAACCGGTCATCAACCTACCCCTTGTTCACCCCAACCTTATTGATTGGTCTCAATGGTATGAAGAGCCTCAACTCTTGACATTTCACAATGACTATGAGATCACCTACTATCTAAATGCCATTGAACCTGTAGTCTCTTCCACCAGTGAACCAGCTACCAGTATGACAGAACCTAACATCAAGTACCTTAGTCACAAGATAAAAAGAAAAGAAAAAAAGAATAAGAGTTCTGATGGCGAAAACCACTATGTGGCGGTGTCAGAACCAAAAAAAGTAAAAATAAAAGACGTATCCAAAGGTGAAAACCTCCCAGAGGCACCTACGGATGAGGTACTTGATAGTCTCCCAAGCTATTTGTAAGACAGATCATCAGTATTGGTTGAACCTACAGAAGCTGTTAATTTGGGCACAGAGGGAGTTCCAAAAATTGTACACCTGGCTAAATCTTTATCACCTGAAGAAAAGAAAGCCTATATTGAGTTCCTCCAAAAGAAGGAAATTAACTTTGCATGGACATACTCTGACATGCCAGGGTTGGACACTAATCTCATTATGCATCATTTTTCCATAGCTCCAGGTGTGAAACCAGTCAAACAGAAGTTGAGAAAAATGCACCCTCATATAGCTCTTTTAGTGAAAGTTGAATTAGAAAAGCTCCTTGGGGCAGGATTCATTAGAGCCATAGACTATGCTGACTGGATTTCCAACATTGTACCTATTTCTAAACCTGATAAAACCATTTGAATCTACACAGACTTTAGAGATCTTAACAGAGCATGCCCAAAGGATGATTTTCCACTTCCTAACATAGACATGATAGTGGACATGATAGCGGGATATGAGATCTATTCTTTGATGGATGGTTTTTCTAGGTATAATCAGATCAAGATAGCTCCCGAGGATCAAGAAAAGACTGCATTCACATGTGCTTGGGGTACTTATTGTTGGAATGTCATGCCCTTTGGATTGAAAAATGCAGGAGCTACTTACCAAAGAGCTATGACAACCATCTTCCATGACATGATGCATAAGAATATGGAAGATTATGTGGATGACACCCTGGCTAAGTCTAAGAGAAGAGGAACACATTTGGCTAATTTAGAAGTGATTCTAGATTGCATGGAACAATTTCAACTAAGATTAAACCCAAAAAAGTGTGCATTTGGTGTTACTTCTGGCAAATTATTGGGATTCATCATTTCAGCTAAAGGAATAGAAGTGGACCCTGAAAAGGTTCAAGCCATTATAAACATGCCACCTCCCAAAAATGTCAGCCAAATGAGGAGTCTTCAAGGGTGCCTTCAATCCATAAGGAGGTTTATTTCACAATTGGCAGATAGAGCACAACCTTTCAACAAAAAATTGCATAAAGGTGTTCAATGTGTCTAGAATGAGGATTGCCAAAAGAGCATGGATCAAATTAAAGAATACTTGGCAAATCCTCCCATTTTAATGCCTCCCATTCCAGGAAAACCTCTCATTTTATATGTCTCAGCTACTAAATCTTCACTGGGGGCATTGTTGGCTCAATTAGATGAACAAGGGAAAGAAAGGGCCATATACTATATTAGGCGCACTCTTGTTTCTTATGAGGTTAATTATACTAGTATTGAAAAAGCTTTCCTCATAGTAGTGTTTGCTTCTCAAAAATTGTGACACTATATGCTCGCGCACACCATACACCTCATAAAAAAAATTGAACCTTTCAAATACTTGCTCGGTAAAGCTGCTCTCAAGGGTAGACTTGCTAAATGGATGATGATTCTTTCTGAATTTGACATAGAGTATATTGAGCACAAAGCAATCAAAGGCCAAGCTATTGCAGATCAACTAGCTAATTTCCCTATTCAAGATAATATGCCCATTCAAGTCAACTTTCCAGATGAGCATCTTATGTACATGACTAAAAGATCCTGGAAACTATTCTTTGATGGTTCCTACATGCAAAATGGTTCTGGAGCTGGTGTGTTTTTTGTTTCTCCTCATGGGTATACTATTCCTAAAGCTTACAAGTTACTCTTTCCATGCACAAACAACATAGCTAACTATGAGGCTTTGACAAATGGACTAAAAATGGCCATAGAGTGGAA
>VDFB02028057.1:0-53982 GCA_007258455.2 Sequoia sempervirens
TGGCTCCTATTCTAGTGGTTTCTACAAGACAACCTTCTACTTCTTCTACACTTCTAGAAGATTGGGGCACCTTGCTCCAAAGTATGAATAATGAGTTAGTATCAATGAAGAGGTAGCAAGCTCAAAACAATAGGCCCTATCAGCCTCAAGTTCAAGGTTATCAACAAAATAGACCACCTTATCAAGGAAAAAATCAATGGAATCATACTAATCCCATGAATAGCATGCACACAACTAATAACACTTCTAAGGCTTTGGTCCCAGTGAAAAATAATTTAGCACACAAGCAAGAGTGGTGTTACCCTTCTAAGCAAGCTCATAATCAAAATGCTTGTCAAAATGGAGAGTTTGTGCAAACTCTAGTAGCTCAAAATGAATCCTCTACTTTGGAGTAGCAAATTGGCATGAACCAAATAGCTACTAGTAATCAGAATCATGCATGTGGTGACTCTTCATTTTTCATTTGGGGTCAAGAGGATTTATGTGGGGTAAATCAAGTAGATGCTGATGTAATAGACCATAATACAAGATCAAAGAAAAGAGCAATGGAGGGTGGTGCATCTTCCATGGCTAGGCAAGCATCGGTCTCTTAGAAACCTCAACAAAGTAAAAATGTTGGACAAATGTGTAAAACATCAGAGGTTTTAGAATAAAATCATCCTATTAATAGACCTAAACAAGTAGTGGAGCAGCCTAAGATCACACAAGCAACAAGAATAGACCCTGTTACAAAGGTTCCTTCTAAATCTAGCCAACTTCATTTCAACATAGTGGAGAAAATGAAGAAATCTAGTATGAATGTTACTATGTGGGAGGCTCTATCTATCCCATCACAAAGGGATTTTATACAACAAGCTTTAAAGGAACATAAACAAACATATGATGTACAAGAAAAAGAGCAGACTACTCCATCAAGTAGCCTGGTGCAACCAAAAGAAGGAGGGAATTCAAGAAAAATCAATAAGCAACCTCCCTTATATCCATCTCTAATTATTGGAAATCATATAGTTCACAATTGCATGATAGATTGAGGGGCACGTAGTTCAGTCATCCCTAAGGGAATTGTTGGCATGCTTGGTATCAAGTATGAACTGGTGGATATAAAATTATTAAAATTGGTGGCACTATTGTCAATATAGTGGGAGTAATTAAGAATTTAAAATTGTCCTTGCATGCATGTCTTGGTTGTAATGTGTTGCAAGTCATTTCAGTCATAGACCTCCCTGCTCATTTTTCCACTTGCTTATCTAGAGATTTCACTACTAAGATAGGTGGGTACTTATCTACTGATTGGTCTCACATGCTATTTATAACTAAATATGGAACTAAAGCAATCATCAAATATGAGCCCATAGAAAATGATCATCTAGAGCCTTACACTCCTAGTCCAATAAACATGAACTATACATTGCATGATCAAAAGGAGGAGTGTTATGTTCACGAACTTGAAAATCCTATAGAGGAGGTACCTTATTGTTTGTTGCATGAAAGGGGCAATGTTTTACATTTTGATCCATTTACTATTGCTTAGGTAGAGGAGACTGGCCTTGGAACCTATTGCATTCATGAAGAGAATACTCCTGTCCTTAATCTCATAAAAACTCAGGAGGATCTAGGGTGATTGTGTCAAATGGTTTTTGATGGTTCTAAGATCATAAATGGTGTTGGTGCTGGTGTAATGCTAGTATCTCCAAGTAGGGAAAAATATTATTTCTCTTTCAAGCTTCAATTTAGTTCCACTAACAATGTGGCTGAGTATGAAGCACTCATCTAGGGTCTCCATCTTGCACAAAAAGAAAGCATCAAATTGTGACAAGTATTTGGTGGAAATGAATTGGTTTTCCATCAATTTAGAACTCAAAACTCAATCAAGAACAATCTACTCAAATACTACAAGCATAGGGTTTAGGATTTAATTGAGGGTTTTGAAGGTTTTAACATCCACACAATTATGAGAAATCAGAATAAACAAACTGATAGACTTGCAATAGTTGGTGCATAGTTTGACATACCAACACATATTTCAAGTAAAAAGGAGAAACATATCATACTTGTGGTGAGGTTGTTGGCATATTGTTGTCATTGATGTCAAAAGGAGAGAATAACATTTATGTGAAAAGGTGAGAACGGTGATCAAATAGAGGTCAGATTTGTGAAGAGTTTTTTGATATAATTTACAAATTTATAATTTATAGGTATTTATGGTGTGCATTCAAAAGGTTATGCATTCATACACCATTAGGGAGACTTCATTCTTTCAGAAGGAGTTGCTTTAGTGTTTCTTCAAGACTACGATGGTGGATTATTGAATTGGTGGACAAGCCTTCATCATACTGGTAGTTTTTCTTTGGTGAGACTTACTTGGCTATCCCTTCAATAATGTGATGAGTGTATTTCGTGGCCACTAAGTTCATTAAGAAAATAGAGAGTGTTTGGTAGGACAATATAGGATGTCTCTTTGACATCTTGATTGCTACATTGATGTGAAGGATGAATATCGGTATGGCAGAGACTTAGGTCTTTTCAATATTTTGGTAAGGGAGTTTGTGGACGTTGGAAGGAAAAATCCACCTCACTGGGATTTTCTTTTGTGACACTCTGAAATATTGATAAGGGGGAAGTATATGGAGGTAAGATTACTTCTTCTGAGAGATACCTATTTATCGATAAAACAAGTTCTTTGGTCTCTTCAAAGTGTCAAGATGGTGGGGCCCAACAAAAAGGTGATAACAATGGATGCTGAGGAATAAGGATAGATGGAATTTGGTGATTGCTTGATAGGAAATTCACATCCTTGTTGTGAATTGCATGATGATGACCTAGTCAAGTGGACTCTGTACATAGAAAATAGGCAGCAGGTAGAGGAGAATATAAAATATTGGCAAGACTATGTGAGCAGTCTCTTCGATACTCTGATAGAGTTTCATCAAAGTGGCCTATAGATTTTGGTGTGAGTAGTGGCTCAGTCTCTTTGATTATGAGTGATGGCAGAATAATATCGATGACTAGGATATAAAGGAAGGCTCATCTAATGGTAGTGTTTTAAAGGATGACGATGAATGGAGAACCATGGATCTTGGCACATAGAGATAAAATTAATGATCAAAATTTGAAGCTGGTGGTTTCAAATGGTTAAGTCTATGTCAGTAGTTTCTAACTGACAGCCAACCAGAAGAATGAAATTAATTGGTCTACCTACTCCAACAATAAACTTAATTGCTGATTTGAGTTGCAGAATGACGACATAGAGTACTAAGTGAATAGAGGTTGGGTTCAAATCTTATGCACAAAAGAATAAATTAAATGCATATCTGACTTAGGGTTTATAGATCTCTGATCTTAGAAGATATTTTTAGATAGAAATTAATGTAGGTATGGCTCGATGCAGAGTATGCTTCCTAAAGAGGAAAGAATAAAAACCCTTATCATAGCATCAAGTTGCATTGGTCAGAGGTGCACGGATCAAGGAAGTTTCTAGAAAAGAAAAGATAGATAACTTAGCAATTGAATAAGTGTGAGAAGTAGTAGTCAAAAGGAGAGAGTAGTTTTGCGAAAGAAGAGTTGGGAGCGGTAGAGTGTAGAGAAAGAATGCACTATGCTTGAATAAGTTGAACCAAACAAAAATCGGGAATTCAAATATGGATTTATGTTTGGGGTAAACACCTTGATTGTATTGGTGCTTTTTGTTTGGGTTCCACTCATTCAAACTAGTATATTGTAGAAAAGGGTGTGCTGCTGAGCAAGTAGTAGATATAGAGAATAAGGGTGTAGAAAAAGAACTGAATATAGAGTGGGTAAAGAAGTGCAGAGAAAAGGAAGAGTTGCAAAGTGTGCACCATACATGTAAGTGTAGTTGCAAATAAGTTGCAACATATAATTTTCATTATAATTGTAATATCTTACATTGTAAATCTGATTGGTGGGTGCCATCAGATATCTGGGTAGGTGCTTCCTTAGAGTGGGTGCTCCTAAAGCTAGGAGATTAGTGTCTCCATAGGGTTGGTTCCCTTAAAAATTAGTATAGTAGATCCTCGTAGCATTTATCATTGTGGTTTTTCCCAATCTTAGGTATTCCACGTACATTGGTGTTATGTGATGACTACATGTGCTCTCTCTCTTGTGTTTTCTTATTAATTTTTATCTACACATTGAGAATTCAAACAATTAATATGCACTAAGTGTTGAGAGGTGAAAATTTCAATATCTACAAATTCACCCCCCTCTCAGTAGATCTTTATGTTCCAACAATTGGTATCAGAGTGTTGGGTTCCCTAAGTGAAGCTTAATCAACTTGGGTAGATTTTGGTAGTGTGAACACAATGAACAATCAAGAAGGTTCAAGAAAGCCACCTTGGTTTAATGGAATAAACTATGCTAAGTGGAGCTCAGTCATGAAAGAATATTTGGGATTATAGAGACTTGATGTATGGATTTCAGTCAAAACCACATACATTCTCCATGCTACTCTCCCCATTGATGATGTAGGAAAGAAGGACTATGAGAACAATGAAAAAGCTTGGTTTTTCATTATGAATAATTTGTCAGATTTTGTGCATGGCAAGGTTATGCATTGTCAAACTATGTATGATTTTTGGGAAAAATTGAAAAGAATCTATGAAGAAGATAGCAAGGTGAAATTGGCAAAGATTCAAGTGTTGAGAGAAAAAATTGAAGGCTTAAAGATGACTGAAGATGAGAATATTGTAGAATATCTTCTAAGAGTTGATGATGCAGTAAACTCTATTAGAGGATTTGGAGAAGTAAAAGAGGATGTTGTTGTGTTGAAAGTTTTAAGGTCTATGAAAAATAGCTATGACCCCAAGATCTCTACAATCAAAGAAGGAAGAGAAGTGGGTAAGCTCACCCTTGATGAATTGCATGACATATTTATGACATATGAGATGAGAAAGGGAGATATCAAGTCATTCAAAAGAGAAGTTGTGTTCAAGGTTGTTAAAAGGGAAAAGGACGAGGTAGATAAGAAAAAAAAGGCTATAGCCTCTACGTCAAAACATGAAGAGGTTGATGTGGAAGAAGCAAAATTCATTAGAAGACCGAGGAGAGGATCTAGCAATTATAAAGGTAATTTCCCCTTTAAGTGTTTTAGTGGTAGAATAGGTCATTTTTCTTTTAATTTCCCTTATGATCAAGGAGATAACACTGAGCAAGAAGGGGATAGAAAAAGGAATAAACCTTACTATCATAAATGGAGGATTTTTGGAAAGAAGAAGAAGATCCTATACATTCAGGAAGAAATTGATTCATCCAACACTATTGATAGTTTCAATGATGAACAAGATCATGCTCTTGTAATGGAGGAAGAAGCAGAATAATTCCTCTTTATGGCCAAGGAATCTAAGGATTCTCACGAGGAAGATGAGGAGGTAGTTTTTGACCTTGAAGGAGAATTGATCAGTGCCCTTGAAGATCTCGATGATCAAAGGGAAAATTTTGATGATCATAAAAGGGAAAACAAGAAATTGAAAAAGCATGCTCAAAAGGAGAATGAAATGAAGTCCAAGCTAGAATCTGAAGTGGATAAATGTTTGAATCTTGAGGCAGAAATAGTTTCCTTAAGAAAGGAATTGGAGAAATCCAATGAATAGATCAATAAGAGTCTAAAATTAATAGGTGGTTAAAACATTTTGAATGAGTTGATAAGTACACAAAAACCTATGAATAAAGAAAAAATTAGATTAATACTAGAGAAAGGAAAGAGATCATTTGTTGACGCCTCTATAAAACTCTATGAAAGATTCAAGGATAAAGAAAATGTAGTCTTTAATGATGAAAAAACTAACAATAAGGATGTATTTGAAGCCGAAAAGAAGTCTACTATAGTAGAAAAATATGATAAAGAGAAGAAGTTGATTGAAGATGAGAAAGACAACAAAATTTGCTCTTCCTAGCCAAAGAATAATTAGAACACAAAGAGGATAGATGATGAAGGTTTCACAAGAGTGTATCATTCAAGAAATCTAAGACAAAATATTTTCACATCTAGCTGAAGGAAACACCATGAAAAAGTACTCATCATAATTTTATGGGTATTGCTATACATGTAATCATTTTGGTCATAGGTCTAGAGAGTGTAGAGTCATTCCAAGCAGGAATACAAAATTTGTAAGAAAAAATCAATTTTCTCCCTTGGTTGACAAGAATATAGTCTATTACAATTGTAACAACTTTGGTCATGTAGCTTGAGAATGTAGAAAAAAAATTATTAGACAAAATGCTCAGTCTGAGAAAAAGAAAAACTCACCTCCCAAAGTTGAAAAGGAAACTAAAGTTCCTAAGAGAAAGGAAGGGAATGTTGAAAAGAAACCTAACAAAGTGTGGAAGGAGAAAGGGAAGAATTCCACTCAATCTATCATTGCCCAAATAGTGCTGCATGGAAAGAAAAAAAATTGTGGGTGATTGATAATTTTTGCGCCAAGAATATGACTAGAGATAAAGTAAAATTCATTGAACTCAAGAAGTGCAAGGAAAGGTCGGTAAGTCTAGGTGATAATATTTTTGTCAAAATTCATGGTAAAGGAATCTTGAGCTTAGATGGAAAAAATAAGACAAAAGATGTCCTCTATATTGAGGGTTTG
Organism: Sequoia sempervirens; assembly: GCA_007258455.2. NCBI lineage: Eukaryota > Viridiplantae > Streptophyta > Pinopsida > Cupressales > Cupressaceae > Sequoia > Sequoia sempervirens. Next base: position 6,597 of record VDFB02028057.1, read on the forward strand.
AAACATAACCTTCTTAGTGTCAGCCAAATGTGTGACAATGGGTACAAAATTGTATTTAACTTTGAGGCCTGCAAGATAAGAAAGAATGGTAAGATAATTACATAAGGGATAAGGACTGATAGTAACCTATACAACATTTGTGAAGTAAAAGGCCATAATTTTATAATTATCCAAGAAAATGAGAGTTGGTTGTTGTATAGAAGGTTAGGGAATGTAAAATTTGAAAATTTAGTAAAAATAAGCTCAAAAGGACAGGTTAGGAATATACCGAAGATAGTGAAGCCTAGAAACCTAATCTACAAAGGATGTCAGTAATGAAATCAAACAAGGTTCATGTTTCCAACAAAGGATTATTCAACTACAAAACCTTTGGAAATAGTTCATACTAATTTATGTGGTCCAAAAAGGACAGAGGGGTTGCAAGGAGAGAGATACTTTATGTTGTTGATTGATGATTATACTAGAATGGCTTGGGTCACATTCTTAAAGGAGAAAGATGAAGCATTTGAGAAGTTTAAAATTTTCAGAAAGTTGGTAGAGAAAGAGACTAGAAGAAAAATTAAATATCTCAGATCAGACAAAGGTGGAGAATTTACATCAAGTGAATTCAAAGAATATTGTGAAAGTTATGGTATTAAATGATAATATTCAACACCAAGAACACCACAAAAAATGGCATGGTGGAAAGAAGAAATAAGATAGTGAAGGAGATGGCTAGAGCTATGTTAAATGAGAAAAAATTGGAAAATAATTTTTGGAAATAGTTCATACTATTGTATCTATTTAGAAAAGACCACCGCTAAGAGCAAACAGTGGTAGCACTCCACATGAACTGTGGTATGGCAAGCCTGCATCAATCAAGTACTTCAGGGTGTTTGGTAGAAAATGCTATATAAAAAGAGAAGATTAAGACTTGGGAAGCTTTGATTCAAGATGTGATGAATGAATATTCCTAAGATATTCCACTTAGAGCAAAGCTTACAAGTGTTACAATAAGAGGCTGCACAAGATTGTTGAAAGTATCAATGCCAAGATTGATGAAAATGTAGGTCAGGGTAAGTCAAGCAAAAATAATTTTGAGATTGAATCAGATGATGATGATGTAGTTCCACCAGTTGAAGAAGAAGAAAAATAAGAAGAGGTTGAGCGAGCTTCTACAAAATGTGCAAAAGGATCATCCTACAGATTAAATAATTGGTGACAAAAATGAAGGGGTTTAGACTAGAAGAAGACTTTCCAAGAGTAAGGAACAAGTTAATTTTTCTCTCTAAAGGCCAACAAGGATGAAAGCTATCTAAAGGCCACGGAGGAAGAGCTAAATCAGATTGAGAAGAACAAAATGTGGGAATTGGTTCCTAGGCCTCCAAGAAAAAATGTTATTGGTACCAAATGGGTATTCAAAAATAAGTTGAATGATGATGGAGCTATGATTAGGAACAAGGAAATATTAGTGTGTAAAGGTTATGCACAAGTTGAAGGCATTGATTTTGAAGAAGAATTTGTACCTATAGCAAGATTAGAAGTGATAAGAATGTTTCTTGCATTTTTAGTTTATAAAGGATTTAAAGTGTATCAAATGGATGTTAAATCTACATTTCTGAATGGAAACCTTAAAGAGGAAGTCTACGTTGAACAACTAGAATGTTTTCAGCTTTTAGAAGAAGAAGATTATGTTTGTAGGTTGAGTAAGGAATTATATGGTCTAAAACAAGCACCTAGAGCATGGAATTCTAGATTGGACCAGTACCTGCAACAACAAGGATTCAAAAAGGGATGTGTAGATAGTAATATCTATTTTAAATCAAAAGTTGAGCACATGATTATTTTTTTTGTTTATGTAGATGAAATCATTTTTTGGAGGCATCAATGATAGATTGTGTAAAATATTTTCTATACACATGCAAGATGAATTTGAGATGTCTATGTTAGGAGAGTTATCATTTTTCCTTGGTTTACAAAAAAATAGAAAATGGGATATTCATATCTCAGAATAAATATGCTAAGGAAATTCTTAAGAAGTTTGGCATGGAAGATATTAGACTAGTTAGTACCACAAAGATAACTAGTTGTAAATTGAGCAAATCAAATGAATCCCTGGATACAAATTCAACTATGTAAAGGTCAATAATAGGAAGCTTGCTATATTGAATTGCATCAAGACCAAACATTATGCAACCAGTATGCATGGTTGCAAAATTTTAGGCTACACCTAAAGAGTCTCATGTCAATGCAGTGAAGAGAATCTTTAGATATATTAAAAGCACTACTGACTATGGGATGTGGTACCCCAAGAGAAAAGATTTTACTTTTATAATATATACTGATGTTGGCTGGGCAAGAAGTATAGATGATAGAAAAATCACTATTGGAGGAGCTTTCTTTCTAGGAAACAGATTGGTTTCATGGATGAGTAATAAGCAACAATCATTTACTCTCTCTACAGCTAAGGTAGAGTATGTTGTAGCAGCATCTTGTTGTACTAAAGTCCTATGGATGAAGTAGACACTTAAGGACATCAAGAAAGAGTACAAAGAACTAATCTCAATTCTATGTGCCAATTCAAGCACCATAAACATTTCAAAGAATCCTCTAATGCATTCTATAACAAAGCATATATCTATTAAATATCACTTCATTAGAGAGAATGTTGCAGATAATGAGGTTAACATGGAATATGTCCCAACAAAAAAATAGGTAGCTCACATTTTTATTAAGCCTCTTCCCACAGAGAAATTTGAATATCTGAGGCAGAAGTTGGGATTACTTGCTCCCACATCACTTCACTAGATTCTAGTGATCAAGTATGCATCTAGGGGGAGCCTCACTTGTAATTCACTTATCCCTAGAAATGGTGTCAAAGGCCCAGTCAGGAGTAGTATTTTGTAAGGGGGAGTCTACCCTTTTCTATTGATTTCAAAGAGGGAGATATGTGGAAAATGCTCAAATAGGAGCATTGCGGAGATGTATGTGAAAGGGGGAGTAAACTGTTGTGGAAATGATTTAATTGGTACAAAGATTAAATGAGCATTTAGAGTTTTTACATCAATGAAAAAGGGGGAGATTTTTGTCATATTGTTGTCATTGATGTCAAAAGGAGATAATAGCATTGATGCAATAGGTGAGACTAGTGGTGAAATAGAAGTTAGATTTGTGAAGATTTCTTTGATATAATTTAAAGAGATATAATTTTTTGGTACTTATGGTGTGTGTTCAAAAGGTTATACATGAATACACCATCAAGGAGACTTCACACACTAGAAGTGTTGTGATTTTCGACACACGCCCACTTGGGTGGGGACCCTCTTTTTTTGGTGTCTTTGACCTTTGATTTTATTGGATCTATCATTTTGGGGTCTTGACATGTTGGTCTTGCTTGCTTGGACCCTTCCTTGAGGTTGGAATTGATTGGAGTTGCATTTTGGGCCAAGTCCGGATTTTCACCGGATCCGGGATTTTCCACCTTTGGCGAATTCTTCCGGCCCTGGTTTCTTGTCCGTTTCTGGCAGGATTCTCCGATTCTGGGTTTCTGCCTGATCTCAGGATTTTCCGGTCCTATCGGATTTTCCCGGATTCCCAAAATCCCGATCTTCCTGATTTCCCTGGTTTCTGCATTTCCGCGAAATCTATGTTTCCGCGCATTCTGGGATTTTCAAATTCCACTTGGGGCTCGGGTTTCCGGATTTGTCAGAAATGTCTTATCGCGCATTAATGGTTGAGGTACCTTTGCTCAGACGGGTATAAGGTCGGATTTAGGGCATTTTCTGATTCATTCTAACTCCATTGCTTCCTTGCTGACTGCTCTGGCGATTGAAATTTTCATTTGAGCTTTGAGTGATTGATCTTGGTTTGTTTGCGCGGGGATTTCTTGAGTTCTGGTGCCAGTATTTGCATTGCTTAAACGTGTTACCTCGTGGTCGACTTTCTGAGCTCAGATTCCATTTCCTTTGATCCATGGTATGTATCCATTACCCTTCCGTTTGCTTATGGGATGACTTGGGGTTCTCTTGCACTGGGTACTGTTAAATTTGGGTCGGCCCTTGATTTGATTTTGATATTGTATTTATAGAGTCGGGGTCCGTCCCGTTTTTATTATGGAACCCCATTATCCATGCCCTGTGAGCTCCATTTGTCCGTTGGATTGCATATTTATCCTTTAGGTGGCATTTTGGGTCGGATTGCTTGTTTGTTTCGGGCGCGAAATGTGTTGTCATGCGAAATTAGGGTTTCCCTTGGCGTTCGGCCCAGAACGATGATTTTATTTTATGCTTGAGTGACTCTTGTCCCGTGTCAAGTTGGCTTCCCGTCCTGTGAAGATTAGAAGGCTTTTAGGTAAATCCTGAACTGATATTTTGAGCCCTAAAGCTTGCTCTGGTTTTAATGGCGGAGAGTTGGTCATTCGATTTAGGGCACCATTATTTTAACACGGGGATCCATCCTTTGAGGGATTTTGGGAGTTGGGATCCTTTGCATACTTGAGATTGTTGATTATTGCTAGTTTCGGGGTCATTTGGGCTCAGGTGGTGGAGATCCCGCAGTCGTTCGGGTCTTGGTGCATGTTTCACCATTTTTCGGGTTTCGAGGACCATCGCGGAATTTTGTTGCTCTCGGATTTTCCCGGTTTGGGCTCATTCCGCGGGTTGGGTTTATTCCCGATGCGTTTTATGCTGTCCGTGGAAATCCGTCCCATCCGGATTTTTCCAGATTTCCTGTCTAGCTCCGTTATTTTGATATTTCGATGATAGGATTAATGGAATGAATGTCTAATGCTTATTTCTTGTTGCCAATGAGTAAATTTAACGATTATCCTTTGATTTTATGAGCGTATTAATGATTTATATGGCTAACAATGCTTTGGCAGCAGGAATCCGTCTGGGTCGGATTCCTCCAGAATTCCGCCCCGATGGTATTTTTCCGGATTGCAAGATTTTCCCGGACTGTCTGATTTCTCTGGATCCCGATGGATTAGTAGTTAGCAACAAATTTTAATGGATTTATATGATGTGTGCTAACCCTTTAGATTGATATGAGCTTAATAATTGGATTCTAATGACAATTCTTGAATGTGCAGGCCGAATCAAGCAAGGCTACTGCTGGGAAGTCCAAAGGTGGTGCAGGGGCATCTTCAATTTCTGAGACAGAACGGTTGAGATTAGACATGAAGAGCCTGGTCCCTGAAAGTAAGATATCTTCCGTATGGGCTGATGTATCTGATACCAACGTTGGTGCCTGGCGCTATGAGGAGTTCAAGCAAAGAACGGCTGAGAAGGATCAGTCAGCCTTGAGACAAGGAATGATGAACTCGGGTTTAGTGCATGTGGCAGGGTTCCCACCAGCGGTTCAATGCTACGAATTGATTCTTGAGTGTGCTCGACAATACGTTTTTGATACACAGATGGTGGTCAGCACTGAGGGACGAGTCTTGGCCAATTTCAGTCCGGCCTCCATTGCCCGGGCCTTCAGTATGCCGGATCTTCCTTCGGTCTATGCTTTAAACATTGACACTGCCCGAACTTACTATGAGAATGAGCCAGTTAAGGCTCAGCAGCTCATCAATTCATGGCTGGAGAAGCCAAAATCTCACCATTCCAAGTTGCCCAAACAGTTGCACAGGGTGAAATTCAGGTCAGATATCTATGATGCCATCACACTGTTGAGCAGGGTGGCCGGATTGAGAACTGCCGGAGTATTGGAGAATTGGATGGTCCACGTGATCACCAAGATGAGTTAGGGGACAAATTATCACTGGGCAGGACTCATTAGTGCATAAATAGACAAACAACTGAGAAATGTCCTAGAGGCAAAGAAGTTCACCATGTCCTCCTACATCATGTATGTGCTGGCCATCTCCTATCCCTACAAAGGACTGACTCCGATGGGAACTATTGGGCAGGATATCATCTATGAAGTCTATCCGGAGCTGCATTTGGGACATAAAGATTACAGGAGGGCCAATGATGCATTCACAATGCACATTACCCAGACACTTCAAAATGCAAAGCACATTAGATTGTCCAACGGGGCCAAGGGGCTGATCAAGAATTACGGGGCATGGTTTATCCAGTTCCCCACCTTCACTTATCTTCGGATTGATGGATGCCCAGTTGCGCCTTACAGACTGCCCAGGTATCCCACTGACCACATCGTGCTACTGGAGGTCGTAAGATAGATTTGTGAATTTGACGTAGTGGTGAAGAGGGAGAAGCATAAGATTGGTTTTGGAGGTGACTTCCCTCTTGGGATTGGCATGGGGGAGATGTGCCCGTCTATCCAATCAGCTCACACTGCAAGTGAGGAGTTAGCAGCATATGGATTCTCTTTTCATTCAAAGAGAATGAACTTTGATATAACCGGAGAGGCACAGAAAAGAGCTACCCAGGAATACAGGCATAAGGAGGACCTGGAAAACTACTGGGTCAACATCAAGGATGACCTTGATGCGAGGAAGAAAAGGTATTCCCGGCTGCCTGTGGAGGCAATCAGACAATATAATATGAAGCTGGTCCCGGATCAGCTGGATGATGATGGAAAGTTGGTTCAAGACCATGTCTATGAGCCCATCAAGGACAGGTCAGTTGCAGATATTGATTGGAATGAGCCTGAGGTGACAGAGTTGGAAGACTTGATGACTCCAGTGCTAAGATTTACTTTTTCTTGGATTAAGCATAAGGTCTGGATATTGGAGAATGCTAATGTGCCTTGTACTTTTGATTTGATGGGGAATCTCGACCCCATGTCTACCTCTGAAGAATCCGGGGAAGAGGACCCCAAAGGGAAATCAGCTAAAACCTCACCATTCAAGATCAAAGTCAGAGGTCCTAAGGGAACTGAGCCTATAACAAAGAGGAAACCAATTGGTAAACGCAGGTGGAAGACTCTGACAATCAGCAAGTCCTCGGATGAGGAAGAAGCAGAGAAAGCTGAAGGAGAGGATGCTCCTCCACCGCCAAAGAAAGCCAGAACTACAAGGGTGGTGAAGAAGAAAGGTCAGACCGCTTCGGAGGATGAGCCTCCAGTTGTAGAAGTGGAGAGTTCCGAAGGTGAAAAGACCAAGGTGTATACCAGGAAATCAAGAACTCCTTCCCCAAAGGATGCTCCACAGCCAAAAGATTCTTCTCTAATATTGCTAGCTGAAGAACAGGACAAGCCTATTTCTCCTCCACAGAGCGTACTAGAACCGGAGAATCCGGATGAGCAGAAAATTAGTGGAGAGGCAGAACCGTTCAAAGAAGGAACATTGTTCAGTGAGGCTGCCGGGCTTGAGGTAGAGACGGAGGAAAGACACACTTCTCCCCTGGTACAATACGAAGATTCCCCGAAGAGTGAGAAAGGCCGCGGATCACCGGAACCGCAGGAAAGCCCACCTGCTCGGACTCCATCACCGGTGCATCCAGAATTGGGACTTGAGGAGGCTGGTCAAAGTGAGAAAACTCCGGAGAAGGAAGGGGACAAGGCAACAGCCGAGGAGGAGGTCGAGGTGACAGCTGCGGAAGGGGAGAAAGCCACAGAAGGTCTGGGTGAAACTAGAATAGAGGAAATCCGGACAGACCCCGTAGCCCCAGACTGGTTAGAGAAAGAAATTGCAAAGAAAAAATAGGTGATAGTAGAAGACACTCCTCTTGACTGGGATGAAATGTTATCTCAGATTGGCAAAGGGAAGAAGAAGAAGGCTGCAAGGGTGATTTCCCGGGTGGAAAGGGATGAGGTGCATAACTGGGTAGTTCACATCGCCACCCCTGCTGCAGATAAAACAAGAGATGAGGTAACAGGCCAGGATTATAATGTTCAAACTATTAACCTTGGGCCGGCCTCCCTAGAGCAGGATATTGAGGAATTTGAAGGGTCAAGTGCTATAATTGTTGACAGACTTAAGAAGGAGACCCAGTCAAAACGAGAATTGAAAAGAGAAAATGAAAGGTTGAGGAAATGTCTGGAGGAGGTAATGAAGCCTCTACAGTCTCTCCATCTGTCCTCCTCTACTACTCCGGGATTTCTGCCCAAGGAAACAATCACCGGAATTGAAAAGATGAAGGCCTCTGCTCAGGCTGCCACAGACTGGTTGATGGGTGTACAGACACAAGGAGATGAAGCTATCAAAGAGATCCTGTCTGTGGGCAAGGATGCAGTCTGGGGAAAGGAGCTGTTGGAGAGCATCTTGTCTCAGGATAGGAATGACATGGACCTCCTGCTGCAGAAATCAAAGACTATTCTAGGGTATGGCAAGGATCAGTTGGGCAAAGATGGAATCCTTCCTTCTGCTAGATTGGATGAACCATGGGAGTGGCTCGAGGCATTGCAGATCCGGCAGGGAGGCCTGAAAAAGATACAAAAATGAAGGAAATCAATTGATGCTGACCTCACTGCAATTTATGATGGTTGCATTGCCTTCTTTGAGGTGATGACAGGGAGAAAGAAAATAGCTCCCAAATATCTGAGCTTAGATCAACTGAAGGAATGGTGGCATGAGGTTTATGCCCCAGAATCTGATGGAGCTGTCACCTCCCATTTGCTTGATGATGCAGCTACCTACTTGGCAGTGATAGACAAGTACATGGCCAGCAGGAAGGACTGGAAGAAAACTGTTGTGCGGTCCAATGAGGGAATTGATTCAATTAAATGCAGACTCAGGGTTTTGCCGTTGCCACCTATTGTTGAGCTGGATGGGATATTCTCGAAGGTCCAAGGGTCACCAGCGCAGAGGAAAGACAAAGGGAGTAGCAGTTAATGCTCTTTTTGAGATTTGTGCTTCCCTATTATTATAGGGCATGCATTGGACCAGACTTCCTTGGGGACTGTGCCTTGGCCGACTTGGATGATGGCATTAAATGTGTGCCTTAGTTTGTTTTCCTGGGCCGACCTGTTTTGGCGGTTTTGATTATTTTGTAAAATGTTTGGCTGGGCCGACATGTTTTGGAGGGAAATTTGATAAATAGGCATTCTTGCCTCATTGTAAGGTGAGACATTGGTTATAGACATAGCAAGACAGTAATAGAGCAAGAGCTATAGTTAGAGTATTTGAAGTTTCTTGAAGCAAACACTATATTCAGAATAGTTGAATTGTTGCAGCATTTTCTGGTGATTAATGCAATTGAAGACATTGTGGTTATTCCTGGTGAAATCCTTTGTGTTATCTCATCTTGCATGGTTCCTTTGTTCTATCTTTTAAATTGCTTGAAGATCTAGGGTTTAATATTCAGAAATAAATCAGTTTAGGTGGATAAATGGTGTATGTGATTTCATATTTGGGATGTTTGTAGCTATCTCAGGTCTATACTCCCAGTAACTATCTGATTGTAGTAGGCTGGTGAAGTCAACCTGGACCGTATATTCAAATGTGTTTAAGTTCGGTTGTAGATGCAAATCTATGATTTGAAAATCTGTATTCCTCAGAAGATTGCACTGTTCTTGTAAGATTGCCTTGTGGGTCGAACAGGAATTGGTTATTTGAGATAGGTCCATTCCAGATATATGTCATTTGCATTGCTTGTCCTTGTAGTAGTTTAGATTTCATCACTTCCTTGCATCCCTATCTTTTGCTATTTCTTTATTATTCAGTTAGATCTAGGATTTAAGATCATCATATTGTCAGATCTGATAAATTGAAAGGATACAGTTTGCTTGTAGTAAGGTCCGATTGTGATTACCAGCATTTCACATTTTATCTGAGTTGTTTTATGCATTGTTATGACCTAACACCCGAGAGACCTTGGGGTAATTTTCAGTAATTTATTGTTGAGAATAACCTTTCAAGAGAGATAGAATATTGCATTCTGTCTGAGTTGTTGCTGTGCAGAAAACACCATCAACAGATTGGCGCTAGAAGGAGGGCCTGAATGAGCACATTAGATCGTTTCTTGAATGCCATCTCTCCAGAGAGATATAGGAGAAATACCAGATCCACCACAAGAGAGGAGGATTTAGAAGAGTTACAGTTCCCCAATAGGTCAAGGAGGACTAGAGTAAGGGGAGAATCATCATCACCCATCCCTTCACCCACATCGTCCATATCTTCACATCCTGAGGTTGAGGCCACACCCATCCCTGAAGAGGTTCCTCTTCAACAGCCTCAGCCTGCTATTAACCTACCACCACCTCCACCCCCGCTCTTACCAATGGCTTTCCTTGCCAACAATCCATAACCTTTGTTCTTTCAAGCCTACAATGTTATGCCCAAGAACCCTGAACACTTATGTTCAAAATTCCATGCTAACGACCCAAACAGGACTGCTGAAGAGCACTTGAGAATTTTCCAGACTTGCCTTAAGGACAGGGGGATAGTTCATGAGGATGTTGCTTGTAGGTTGTTCCCTTATTCACTGGGAGAAGAAGCCTTTTATTGGTATAACCATCTCCCTGCCGGTTCAATTCTTAATTGGAATGACCTAGAGAAGGCCTTTTTACAGAAGTTCCAAATTCCTATCAGTGCCAATGAGTTATACCTGCAGTTCATCAAGGTTAAGAGAGAGGTTAACGAACCCATAGCCAGTTTCAATAATAGGTTTCACCGTGCATTTACCAGATTACAAGACCCATATGTTTTGGACGATGGTACTACCCTGGGAGTGTATTATGAAGCTTTGGATAGCCTAACCGCAACCTTTTTGAAATTGAGACCCAACCCTCTAGGCACCCTGACTGATGCTTATATAGAGGCTGTCAAGCTCAGTACCGATCTGAGGCAACACTTGACTGGGCCATTGCCTTCTCTGGGACCGGTTGCACATCCCAACCAGATTCAGGCAGTAAATCAGGCTCTCACTAATCATACCCCTATTATGAATCCGGTTCCCCAATTATCGATGGTACCACACCCCGGTCATCCTATGAACCAAATCTCTCCTATGACAAACTTCCCTCAACAGCAAGTTAATCAGCCCGTGTACCAGCCATAGCCAAATAATTTTCCTGCTTATCTGCAGAACTCTGAAGTGTTACATCAGTCTTTGGGATCTGCCACAGTTCCTGTCCAACCTCTGAGTAACCCAAATCAGCCTCCCTACCGAGACCCGAATAAGGAAAGGATTGATGAAATGGCTGAACAAATAAAGAAGTTAAATCTAGAAGTGACTTACTTAAGAAATCAGAATAGCCAACTACAAGCTGCTCAAAAGGGAATGCAATCTAATCAGAACAGAGAGTTCTCACAAGGGCAGAATTTCGATAGGGGACAACGCAGTGACAAAGGATTTTATAATAACAGAGGTTACAACCAGGATAGGGGTTACAACAATGACAGAGGTTTCAGTAATGAGAGGAGGCAGAATTTTGATAGAGGCCAAGGAAGTGGGTCAGAATTTGATAAAAGGCCATCACAAGGACATAATAGAACTTGGAACACAGGGCCTAATAATGGAGGAGTTCCCACCCCATTGGATCAGCCTGCAAATCAGATTGTTAATCAGTCTGCGAACCAGCCAGTCAGTCAATATAAGCCTCCTACTGGAGTATATCTGGCAGAAGCGACCTTATCAGGGTGGTGCAGACTCCATAAAATGAGTCAACATTCAGAATTGGAATGTCCGGAGTTCCAAACTGCTGCTTCTATCTTTCAGTATGAGGTAGAGAACAATGTGAATACACAAGAGATTGTTCCCTCTAACTCCTACGATTCTCCTGTGTTGGTATTGAATCATGCTCCTTTTCCAGCCAGTCAAGAAAATGTACCAAAAGAACCCGATTCTCATGAAGATGAAACAGACCAGATTTGTAATGGAGATGAAGTGGCTCGGTTGTTTGATGAAGGAAATATAAATGACAATGGTCCCTTGGATCAGGATGAAGCTTATGTTGAAGAAGTACAGATGTTCCAGAGACAAGGATTGAGGGATATGCCCCACAGGCGTCCGCCACCCGGAGGAACTTTCACTACCTCCATTCCTCCTAACAATTTTAGTACTCCTCCAGATCCTAATGCGAGCAACAACCTGTCTTATCCACAGGTTTCCAAGCAGTACCTTTCGAAAGATAGACAAGCTCAAACAGAACCACAGAAAGAAAGGACTGTTCAAGCAAGTAAGGATAAGGCAGAGGAGCCACCTAAGGAAGTCTCTACTGATATGAGTGAAGAGCAGATGGCTTCGTATGTTGCAGAGGAATTCAAGAAGCTAAAGGTAAACCTTTCTGCATTTGAGTTTTTAAGATTTCCTGCAATTAGGAAGGCCGTCTTAGGTACTTATGATGCAAATTCAAAGACATTGGACAAGCCTTCTGGTGAGCATGTCAGCCAGACTTCTAGTTTTCAGTCAGTGAACACACAAAGTCAGACACAGAATAAGACCAATCCACCCCCTGGAGATAGAGGAAAAGAAAAGGACAGAACTCAAGTGGCCCAGATGGATACTCAGCCCACTTTGTTTCAAGGGAAGACGGAGACTCCACCATTTCTGATCTCGGTCAGAATCTTTGGTAAGAACCTTCACAATTGTTTGTTGGATTCGGGTGCTTCCACCAATGTGATGCCTCTTGGAGTTTGTAGGGCTTTGGGAATTACACCTGCTGATTCCCAGAAGAAGGTCACTCAGTTGGACAGAACCGAAGTAAGTGTGGTAGGGGAACTCAATATGATCTAGATGCAGATAGCTTCAGATCCTAGAATCCAACAGGTTATTAACATTCAGGTAGCTGACATTCCTGATGCATACGGTTTAATTTTAGGAAGAGATCTCACTAAGGCCCTGAATGGGTATGTATCCACTGATCACTCTCACATGTGGCTTCCCTGGAAAGGAGTGCCCAATCAGATAAGGATTGAGAGGGAGCCTAGAATGAAGTATATGATAACAGAATACCAAAGGACTTCAACCGAGGTTCTCATATCAGAAACTGGAATGAGAAACTACTTGCTATCGGCCCCATATGAAGAATCAGATGTAGAAGAGGTGCTGATGTTGCATACGATGCTAGCTGATGCTGAAACGGGGTCCAATCTTGTTGAAGTCCTGACAGAATCAGTTGAGGAAGAAGGAGAACCTGAGGATAGGCAGATCGACTTACTGGGTAATTTTCAGGATTTCATTAAACAATGCGTGGAGAATCAGACTCACTTGGGAAGGAAGACAAGCTTTAAGGAGTTACTCTTTCCAAATTGGTGCAGAGTTCACAATGCTTCCCACTCAGAGTTGGAGTGTTGCTTGTGCCAGACAGCAGTGAAAGAAGTACCACCAAAGCATGAATCCATCTCGGTGGCTAGCGCGGATAAGCAAAATCTTGGAAAACAAAGTGTGTCGAGGAGGAACCTAGCGTGGTGAAACCTCTGAATGCTTGATAAGTCAAAGGCAGGAATGAAGAAAGATCACCACTCACAGTCTTTGGACTCCTCAAGAGTTTGATGGATCCTAGGAGTCGAGAGCAGGCAGTTTGCAGTTGATGGGTCCGAGAGTTTCTTAAATAAGACTCGATTTTATTAACAAATAATGTGGCTGAATATGAAGCTTTAATTCATGGACTCCTTATGGCACTCAAGAAAAAGGTCAAGGTCCTGCAAGTTTTTGGTGACTCAGAATTAGTGATCAAACAAGTAAGAAAGCAGTATGTCTGTCACGACAGGAGGATGACCAACTATAGGCATAGAGTGTGGGACCTCATCGAGGGGTTCGACGCTTTTAATATCCAATTGATCCCAAGGAAGAAGAATCAAACTGCTGATTCTCTAGCTCAAGCGGCCAGTACTTTGCAGCCCCTGTCCCTATCAGGATTGAAGAAGTTTACTGTTGAATTAACTCCTGTCCCGTCAGTCCCTGACAATGTGACTAATTTTCAGGTGTTTGAGGATGATAAGCATATCCTTGACTTTATCACGAACACGGATGTTTTTGCTTCACAGATCATTGACGAAACAGAACCTCAGGAAGCAGAATTGGATCTGGAAGGTGTGTTAAACTTGAAGTCCAATACTATTCCAAGAGGAATGGTACAGCTAGAGAGGATTTTCGATATGGACAAAATCAGAGATCAGGAACAGGAATCTAAGAAAGAATCTATCAGTGGGCAGTGTGACACTCACAATGTAGGCACTGAAGATGATGTAAGGAATGTTTTCATTGGTAAGATTTGTACCCCTGAAGAAAGACAGGGAATAATCAGGGCCTTATATGATTTTCCATACATAGTGGCCTGGGGTTATGAAGACTTGAAGACTTACGATACATCCATCATAACTCACACTATACCTCTCAAGCCAGGGGCTAAGCCTTTTAGACAGAGGCAGAGACCTATTAATGCGCTGTTGGAGCCCCTCATACAGAAGGAAGTTCAGAAACTGCTCTCCGCTAGAATTATATTTCCTGTCAGGCATTCTACTTGGGTGGCAAACCTGGTGCCAGTTAGAAAAAAGAACGGTGAAATTAGACTCTATGTTGACTTCAGAAATCTGAACAGGTCATCTGAAAAAGATAATTATCCGGTTCCCTCGTTGGATGAAGTGTTGCAAGTGGTTAATGGATCGCAGATGATGTCCTTCCTGGACGGCTATTCAGGATATAATCAGGTGATGGTCCAGTATGAGGACAGGCACAAGACTGCCTTTACAACCAAGTGGGGAACTTTCGCCTACAGGAGGATGCCATTCGGGCTTATCAATGCAGGAGCCACGTTTCAGCGAGCTATGGATATCGCTTTCAAGGACATCATAGGAAAGTGCATTATCATTTACATGGATGATCTGACTGTTTTCTCCAAAAACAGAGGGGATCATATCTCAGATCTGCGTAAGGTGTTCCAGAAGTGCAGAGAATTTGGCATCTCCTTGAATCCCAAGAAGTGTATTTTTGGGGTCACAGAAGGCAAGTTGTTAGGACATGTGATATCAGATAAAGGCATTGCTATAGATCCGGAGAGAGTGGAAGCCATCCTGAAAATTCAGCCGCCTGCCAGCAAAAAGGAGATGAAATCCTTTTTTGGTAAGATTAATTTTGTCAGGAAGTTCATCACTGGGTTTGCTGAAATTGTGAAGCCATTAAATGTTATGTTAAAACAAGATGCTAAGGTCGAGGTGAATTTACTTGGAAGCCAGAGTCGCCATGGTCTAAAGAGCCATTCTTGATGCTCCAGTGTTGGTGAGTCCAGATTATAGTAAGCCTTTTTATATTTATTCCTTTGCTTCAGACCACTCATGTGCTGGGATGCTGACACAAAAGTCTGATGAGGGGAATGAGCATCCCATTGCTTTCATGAGTGCACCATTGAAGGATGCTGAGCTGAAGTACCCGAGTGTGGAGAAGCAAGCATATGCCCTAGTGCGAGCAGTGAAGAAATTTAGGCATTATATCCTCATAAATAAGGTGTTTGCAATTGTTCCTGATTCTGCAGTTAAGTTGCTACTGATGCAAAATGAGTTAGGGGAGCGCAGAGCTAAATGGGTGACCATGCTTCAGGAGTATGACATTGAGATCTAACCTATGAAGCTGGTAAGAGGATAGGGACTCACCCAGACCATGGCAGAGATAGGCCCTGAATTGTCTGTTTGTAACTATGATGTTGAAGGTTTCTGAGGATGGTAGTATGATGGTATGATGTATTTCTTCCGAGATCCCGTGACTCTACGTCATTTAAATGTAGTTCAGAGGCGAGCATTGAGGTTGAAAAGTGATGGTTTCATGCTGAAAGGAGCTGTCCTATACAAGAAGAATCACGAAGGTATTTATTTGAGGTGCCTTGGAAGACAGGAGGCTGAGAGAGTAATAAATGAGGTTCATGAAATAGCCTTTGGTCATGGATTGCCTTAAAATTTGCCCTTGCAGATCAGTTTTGGTGGTATTCTTGGCTTCCACACTATTCAGGATGTTCATCATCAATATGGGACACATCACACTTGTCCGGTACTGACCAGTAGAGAAAATTATGCACTGACACTTCCAGCCGGTGTGATTGAAATTAAACGCTTTTGCTCAATGGGAAGATTATGGATTTCGCAAGAGCCCCATCAATCCATACATCTTCTACTTGGGACATAGGTATATCCTTACCATAGCGATTACTTACAAGATGAATTTGAAGCAATGTACATCGAGAGGTAATGGTGATTTTTAGAATCTACCATTCTTAATCGGTTTGGGTGTCCTGTTGCTGTTGTGTGTGATAATGGTCCTGCCTTCGCATCTTTGAAATTCTCAAACTGGGCTTTTGATCATGACATTGTTGTCAAATTTTCATCTAATTATTATCCCCAGGGGAATGGTCTAGCTGAATCCTCTAACAAGAACCTGTTAACTGTCATCCGAAAACTGTTAGAGAGGAACCCAAAAGACTGGCATACCCAGCTTCGATTTGCTCTTTGGGTAGATCGTACCAGAGTTAAAGCCTCTATTGGTACCTCTCCCTATCATTTAGTGTATGGTCTGGAACCAGTTTTCCCTATCCAACTCAAAATCCCAACTCTACAGTTTATCAACCAGTTTTACGATGAAGGGGATAGAAGGGAAGCCAGGTTAGCTGAATTATTGCACCTTGAAGAAAAACGGGACAATGCCCTGGAAAAATTTGCCAAACATCAGGGGGTAGTCAAGCGATGGTTTGACAGGAGAGCTAAAGTTAAGGCTTTCAGGATTTCTGACCTTGTTCTGTATTGGGATAAGCCGCATGATCAGAAAGGGAGCCATGGAAAATTTAACAAATTATGGTTGGGTCCTTATCAGATTGTCGAAATTCTGGGAGATAATGCCTTCCGTCTGAGGACTCTCACGGGAGAGGACATACCACTGCCTGTCAATGGGCAGTATCTGAAACATTATTTCCAATCTTGAGCTGTGTTCAACTCTTTGCCCTGTAAATAGTTAGTTTAGGTTGCTTTCTTTGTTTGTTTTGCTTGCTTTGGTTATGGGAAGGTTTCCTTTCTTGCTTTGCTGGTTTTGTTTGGTTAGAGTAAGTTTGCTTGGGTTTGTTTGTTTTGTTTGACGTTGCTCTTGCTTTTGGTCCTATCTTCTTTTGGGATTGTGGGTGCATCTGTATGGTAATGGTGGCAAAACTGGTCTAATGTTCCTGATATTTCCCTTACAAACTTTGATCATTTTTCTAGCATGCCATGGTATGAATTCTTTTGCCTCTGTCATTTGTCCTGGTGGTAAGGCGAAGGTTTTCCAGTCAGTCTGAACAGGAATGTATTGGGGTCTTATACCTTTAATCCTTAATATACCTGAAGTTGTAAAGGTCCTTATGAGGTCTAGACAGGTGAAAAATCTCTTTCTGCTCTAGTGCCACTGTGGTTCTCAGCCCTGAGTGTGAACTTCGCTATTCACAGGTTGAATAGAATAAGTGAAAAGACAACAACATTAGCAAAAAATAAACAAAAAAAAATATATTTGAAAATCTTGAGGTTTGAATTCAACTCATCAGGGGGATCTGAATATCTCTACCGGGGCTATAGACGCCTGGCTGGCAGTAGAGCTATGTTCAGGAGGATCACAGCGATAACCTCATCGGGGCTATGGACGCCTGACTGGCAGCGAGGCTCTATCCCGGTTACTTTTAGAGTAAGAATCTTTACGTAGTTTGTTCATACCAAGTCTGGTCCTTCTTGCAACGAAGGGTAGGTAATACATGCAAGTGCACACACTTGGACCCTGGTATAGGAATGTCAGATTGGTTGGGAATTTCTGTGCTTTAACTTAGGGTGGTAGCTAGGTATCTGGTTTGCAAAACCATGAGTTCTAGGTTCTTGATTCCAGTTTGTCATCGAAATGCTTGGAAACATTTCCCCAGCGGAGTCGCCATTTGTTGTGCAGTTTTCGCACACACGCCCCACTTGGGTGGGGACCCTCTTTTTTTGGTGTCTTTGACCTTTGATTTTATTGGATCTATCATTTTGGGGTCTTGACATGTTGGTCTTGCTTGCTTGGACTCTTCCTTGAGGTTGGAATTGATTGGAGTTGCATTTTGGGCCAAGTCCGGATTTTCGCCTAGATCCGAGATTTTCTGTCTCCATCGGATTTTCCCGGGCTCTGGTTCCTTGTCTGTTTCTGGCAGGATTCTTCGATTCTGGGTTTCTGCCTATCTTCAGGATTTTCCGGTCCTATCGGATTTTCCCGAATTCTGTCAAAATCCCGGTCTTCCTCATTTCCCCGGTTTCTGCATTTCTGCGAAATCTGTGTTTCCGCGCATTCTGGGATTTTCCGAAATTCCGCTTGGGGCTTGGGTTTCCGGATTTGTCAGAAATGTCTTATCGCGCATTAATGGTTGAGGTACCTTTGCTCAGACGGGTATAAGGTCGGATTTAGGGCATTTTCTGATTCATTCTAACTTCATTGCTTCCTTGCTGACTGCTCTGGCGATTGAAATTTTCATTTGAGCTTTGAGTGATTGATCTTGGTTTGTTTGCGCGGGGATTTCTTGAGTTCTGGTGCCAGTATTTGCATTGCTTAAATGTGTTACCTCGTGGTCAACTTGCTAAGCTCGGATTCCGTTTCCTTTGATCCATGGTATGTATCCATTACCCTTCCGTTTGCTTATGGGATGACTTGGGGTTCTCTTGCACTGGGTACTATTAAATTTGGGTCGGTTCTTGATTTGATTTTGATATTGTATTTATAGAGTCGGGGTCCGTCCCGTTTTTATTATGGAACCCCATTATCCATGCCCTGTGAGCTCTATTTGTCCGTTGGATTGCATATTTATCCTTTAGGTGGTGTTTTGGGTCGGATTGCTTGTTGGTTGCAGACGCAAAACGTGTTATCATGCGAAATTAGGGTTTCCCTTTGTGTTCGGCCCAGAACGATGATTTTATTTTATGCTTGAGTGACTCTTGTCCCGTGTCAAGTTGGCTTCCCGTCCTGTGAAGATTAGAAGGCTTTTAGGTAAATCTTGAACTGATATTTTGAGCCCTAAAGCTTGCTCTGGTTTTAATGGCGGAGAGTTGGTCATTTGATTTAGGGCACCATTATTTTAACACGGGGATCCATCCTTTGAGGGCTTTTGGGAGTTGAAATCCTTTGCATACTTGAGATTGTTGATTATTGCTAGTTTTGGGATCATTTGGGCCCAGGTGGTGGAGATCCCGCGGTCGTTCGGGTCTTGGTGCACGTTTCGCCGTTTTTCGGGTTTCGAGGACCATCGCGAAATTTCGTTGCTCCCGGATTTTCCCGGTTTGGGTTTTTTCTGCGGGTTGGGTTTATTCCCGGTGCGTTTTATGTTGTCCGCGGAAATCCGTCCCATCCGGATTTTTCTGGATTTCCTATCTGGTTGTGTTCCTTTTGATATTTCGATGATAGGATTAATGGAATGAATGTCTAATGCTTATTTCTTGTTGCCAATGAGTAAATTTAATGATTATCCTTTGATTTTCTGAGCGTATTAATGATTTATATGGCTAATAATGCTTTGGCAGCAGGAATCCGTCTGGGTCGGATTCCTCCAGAATTCTGCCCCGCCGGTATTTTTCTGGATTGCAAGATTTTTCCGGACTGTCTGATTTCTCTGGATCTCGATGGATTAGTAGTTAGCAACAGATTTTAATGGATTTATATGATGTGTGCTAACCCTTTAGATTGATATGAGCTTAATAATTGGATTTTAATGACAATTCTTGAATGTGCAGGCCGAATCAAGCAAGGCTACTGCTGGGAAGTCCAAAGGTGGTGCAGGGGCATCTTCAATTTCTGAGACAGAATGGTTGAGATTGGACATGAAGAGCTAGGTTCCTAAGAGTAAGATATCTTCCGTGTTGGCCGATGTATCTGACACCAACGTCGGTGCCTGGCGCTATGAGGAGTTCAAGCAAAGAACAGCTGAGAAGGACCAGTCAGCCTTGAGACAAGGAATGATGAACTCAGGTTTAGTGCATGTGGCAGGGTTCCCACCAGCTGTTCAATGCTACAAATTGATTCTTGAGTATGCTCGACAATATGTTTTTGATACACAGATGGTGGTCAGCACTGAGGTGACAGAGTTGGAAGACTTGATGACTCCAGTGCTAAGATTTACTTTTTCTTGGATTAAGCATAAGGTCTGGATGTTGGAGAATGCTAATGTGCCTTGTAATTTTGATTTGATGGGGAATCTCGACCCCATATCTACCTCTAAAGAATCCGGGGAAGAGGACCCCAAAGGGAAAACGGCTAAAACCTCGCCATTCAAAATTAAAGTCAGAGGTCCTAAGGGAACTGAGCCTATAACAAAGAGGAAACCAATTGGCAAACGCAGGTGGAAGACTCTGACAATCAGCAAGTCCTCGGATGAGGAAGAAGCAGAGAAAGCTGAAGGAGAGGATGCTCCTCCACCGCCAAAGAAGTCCAGAACTACAAGGGTGGTGAAGAAGAAAGGTCAGACCGCTTCGGAGGATGAGCCTCCAGTTGTAGAAGTGGAGAGTTCCGGAGGTGAAAAGACCAAGGTGTATACCAGGAAATCAAGAACTCCTTCCCCAAAGGATGCTCCACAGCCAAAAGATTCTTCTCCAATATTGCTAGCTGAAGAATACAACAAGCCTATTTCTCCTCCACAGAGCGTACTAGAACCGAAGAATCCAGATGAGCAAGAAATCAGCGGAGAGGCAGAACCGTTCAAAGAAGGGACATTGTTCAGTGAGGCTGCCGGGCTTGAGGTAGAGACGGAGGAAAGACACACTTCTCCCCTGGTACAATACGAAGATTCCCCTGAGAGTGAGAAAGGCCACGGATCACCGGAACCGGAGGAAAGCCTACCTGCTCGGACTCCAGCACCGGTGCATCCAGAATTGGGACTTAAGGAGGCTGGTCAAATTGAGAAAACTCCGGAGAAGGAAGGGGACAAGGCAATAGCCGAGGAGGAGGTCAAGGTGACAGCTGTGGAAGGGGAGAAAGCCACAGAAGGTCCAGGAGAAACTAGAACAGAGGAAATCCAAACAGACCCCGTAGCCCCGGACTAGTTAGAGAAAGAAATTGCAAAGAAAAAACAGGTGATAGTAGAAGACACTCCTCTTGACTGGGATGAAATGTTATCTCAGATTGGAAAAGGGAAGAAGAAGAAGGCTGCAAGGGTGATTTCCCGGGTGGAAAGGGATGAGGTGCATAACCGGGTAGTTCACATCGCCACCCCTGCTGCAGATAAAACAAGAGATGAGGTAACAGGCCAGGATTATAATGTTCAAACTATTAACCTTGGGCCGGCCTCCCTAGAGCAGGATATTGAGGAATTTGAAGGGTTAAGTGCTATAATTGTTGACAGACTTAAGAAGGAGACCCAGTCAAAACGAGAACTGAAAAGAGAAAATGAAAGGTTGAGGAAATGTCTGGAGGAGGTAATGAAGCCTCTATAGTCTCTCCATCCGTCCTCCTCTACTACTCTGGGATTTCTGCCTAAGGAGACAATCTCCGGAATTGAAAAGATGAAGGCCTCCGCTCAGGCTGCCACAGACTGGTTGATGGGTGTACAGACACAAGGAGATGAAGCTATCAAAGAGATCTTGTCTGTGGGCAAGGATGCAGTCTGGGGAAAGGAGCTGTTGGAAAGCATCTTGTCTCAGGATAGGAATGACATGGACCTCCTGCTGCAGAAATCAAAGACTATTCTAGGGTATGGCAAGGATCAGTTGGGCAAAGATGGAATCCTTCCTTCTGCTAGATTGGATGAACCATGGGAGTGGCTCGAGGCATTGCAGATCCGGCAGGGAGGCCTGAAAAATATACAAAAATGAAGGAAATCAATTGATGTTGACCTCACTGCAATTTATGATGGCTGCATTGCCTTCTTTGAGGTGATGACAGGGAGAAAGAAAATAGCTCCCAAATATCTGAGCTTAGATCAACTGAAGGAATGGTGGCATGAGGTTTATGCCCCAGAATCTGATGGAGCTGTCACCTCCCATTTGCTTGATGATGCAGCTACCTACTTGGCAGTAATAGACATGTACATGACCAGCATGAAGGACTGGAAGAAAACTGTTGAGCGGTCCAATGAGGGAATTGATTCAATTAAATGCAGACTTAGGGTTTTTCCGTTGCCACCTATTGCTGAGCTGGAGGGGATATTCTCGAAGGTCCAAGGGTCACCAGCACAGAGGAAAGACAAAGGGAGTAGCAGTTAATGCTCTTTTCGAGATTTGTGCTTCCCTATTATTATAGGGCATGCATTGGACCGGACTTCCTTGGGGATTGTGCCTTGGCCGACTTGGATGATGGCATTAAATGTGTTCCTTAGTTTGTTTCCTCGGCCGACCTGTTTTGGCGGTTTTGATTATTTTGTAAAAATGTTTGGCTGGGCCGATATGTGTTGGGGGAAAAATTTGATAAATAGGCATTCTTGCCTCATTGTAAGGGTTAGACATTGGTTATAGACATAGCAAGATAGCAATAGAGCAAGAGTTATAGTTAGAGCATTTGAAGTTTCTTGAAGCAAACATTATATTCAGAACAGTTGAATTGTTGCAACATTTTCTGGTGATTAATACAATTGAGGACATTGTGGTTATTCCTGGTGAAATCCTTTGTGTTATCTCATCTTGCATGGTTCCTTTGTTCTATCTTTTAAATTGCTTGAAGATCTAGGGTTTAATATTCAGAAATAAATCAGTTTAGTTGGATAAATGGTGTATGTGATTTCATATTTGGGATGTTTGTAGCTATCTCAGGTCTATACTCCCAGTAACTATCTGATTGTAGTAGGCTGGTGAAGTCAACCTGGACCGTATATTCAAATGTGTTTAAGTTCGGTTGTAGATGCAAATCTATGATTTGAAAATTTGTATTCCTCAGAAGATTGCACTGTTCTTGTAAGATTGCCTTGTGGGTCGAACAGGAATTGGTTATTTGAGATAGGTCCATTCCAGATATATGTCATTTGCATTGCTTGTCCTTGTAGTAGTTTAGATTTCATCACTTCCTTGCATCCCTATCTTTTACTATTTCTTTATTATTCAGTTAGATTTAGGATTTAAGATCATCATATTGTCAGATCTGATAAATTGAAAGGATACAGTTTGCTTGTAGTAAGGTCCGATTGTGATTACCAACATTTCACATTTTATCTGAGTTGTTTTATGCATTGTTATGACCTAACACCCGAGAGACCTTGGGGTAATTTTCAGTAATTTATTATTGAGAATAACCTTTCAAGAGAGATAGAATATTGCATTCTGTCTGAGTTGTTGCTGTGCAGAAAACACCATCAACAAACCTGTCAACTGTATATATTGTCAGGCACAGCGGGTCTTGTTTTGAACTCAATTTGAGACATTCCAACCAATGTAATGTCATCTCTTCTTAGTGCTACATTGGCTAAAAAATCTTCCATTATATTTTTTGACCTATCTATCCACTCAATGGAGAAAGTATCAAGCAGCTCAATCGTGTCCCATACAACATTCCTATATTGCTTTAGTCTCTTATGTTTTTCTGCATATTTTGATTTAACTTGAGAAACAACTAGCTCAGAATCATCTAGAACAGCTAGCAACTTGATTTTATGTTTTACAACTATATTCAAACCTATTAATAAAGCTTCATACTCTGCCATATTAGTTGTATATTCAAATGCCAACAAAAATGAATATTTAAATGTAACTCCTTCAGGTGAAACAAATACTATTCCTGCTCCATAACCTACTTGGCTACACACTGCATCAAAGTACATTTTCGACACACCATCACATTTTTTTGCAACATGCTTATTGATTGGATCAGCATTGGTTAATTCTGGTTGGCCCAGTTCTATCTTAAAATTTTGAAGATCCACATCACAAAAAAAATTTACTTGATCTTGAGGTACACAACCTATAATTTGGTTAATCCTTGGCTCCCTGTACAACTTAACTTCCTGACCATTCACTGGAATTGTTGCATAAGATAAATCAAATTGGACATTTCCCCCAACTGATGTCGTTCACTGTCTTGATAGAAGCATCCCAAACTGAGGAGGGGTATCAATTACTATTATATCTATATTATAGGCTACCTGAGGATAAGCAACTAATTTAACTTCAACATATTTCATAACACCCACTATTGGAACATGCCTGCTATCCATTGCATAGCACTTCCCTCCATTAGTATCCACCCACATGCCAAGCTGTTTCATAACTCCAATTGGCATAATATTGATAGCGGCGCCAGAGTTTATCATGCAATTCCTTAACAATTTGTTGTTTATGAGTAACGTGGTGAAAAATGGATCAACTTGTGGGGGATTTATTAATACATCATTTAGGAAAACTTCTGGGACACTCACCTTCTCTTGCTTATTAATTATTTTAGTGACCATCTTATTTTTAGAACTTGTATTTTTCTCATTTCCATTTGTTATCAATTGAATAACATGATCCCTATATTCCTTAATTTTCATCATCTCGAGCAATGGGACATGCATTTTTACTTGAGATAAAGCCTAAGTGAAATCAAAAGAGGAACCCTCTACCCTCATAATTTTCTTTTTCTCTAGTGTTTCTCCTTTGCTTTCATCCTTTCCCCTTTTATTCAATTGATCAGTCTTCTTCTTTTCTTTATATAACTCTTTATCCTCCTCCTTTTGAAAAAGCTTATGTTTGTTCTTATCATGTTGCTTATTTTCTATTTTCTTCAAAAATACTTGTATCACCTCTTGATATTTCATAAATATTTTCCTGGGGACACCTTTTTCATTCACTATCCTATTTCTTAACCAATACTTTCTCTTTTCCTTTTCAACTATAGCAATGGTTAACCTCTTTATTTCCTCTTCAATGGGTCTCCTTATATTGCATTAAGCAGGCACCTCAATAGGGTATTGTTCTACATGATTTTCTTCAGAATTAGAAAATACTTGTTGTTCAGCCATGTGGACATTGCACTTTTGGTTTGAAACATCGTACTCATAGCCCTCATCTTCTGAAGATGAGTATTTCTCCTCAATAAGGTGAAAAGTATTTGAAGTCAAATTCACTGTGTGATCCTCTCTACTATTACCCACTAGCATCCCTTCTTCCTACATTCTTTGGGCTACAACACAATGATCTGGGGAATGTGGCCCATCACAACCTTCACACCAACAACTATTATTGACCATATACACTCCCTTATTCCTTAATGGATCAAGTGTTTCTTTATTCCTAGGTCTATCTATTACAGGTTTTCCATCCTTCCAATTTGTATTGTAGGGAATGTCATGTAACCTAGGCCTCTCATTTTTGTATGTGTTATCCTATTTGTATTGGTAATTATTGACTTGTTGAGGAACCCTAAGATTGTATCTCTTACTGATTATCCCAAAATATTTCTTATTGTTTTCAATGGTCAGTGCTATCTTTTGGGCTTTAGCTAAATCTCTTGGAACTATTTCTTAGTTCATACCCTATTTTTGGATTGAATGCATTCAAATAAATGCTCAATGATACAGAGTCTGGAAACTTTGACCCAGGTGGTATCTTATTCTGCAACTTGTTGAATCTCTGGTTAAAATCATAAACTGATTCATTCTGATTTTTTTGAATCCGTACTAATTCATGAAAAGCAACATCTGGTGCGCATAGATTTCCATATTGTTCGAAAAATTGATCCTGAAATTCTTGGATAGAATCAACATAAGCTATTGGTAAGTTATTGAACCAATCCCTAGCTTCTTCAGTGAGTGACATCATGAACAACCTCATATGTAAATCTTCATATGGTATATCCAAATATTGGATGAAAGCATTAAAACTCTTAAAATGATCTTCAGTAGTAATTGCACTACTTCCTGTAAACTTAGGAACAAGACTTCTCCAACTACCATCCATAGGGTAAGGACATAATTGAAAACCTGTTAAATCAAATTTTCTAATCATTGCTGAGTATTGCTAAGGGGGAGGGTTAGGTAGGTGCTGATACTGGTACACTGGATTATTGTATTGTGTATTAAGATATGGCACATATTGTTGACTATAAGGTGGTTGCACATTTGTATGTTGTGATGAATATACGGTGGATTGTTTGGTTTCCTGTATTGATTTCCAATCTAACCATGAGGAGCCTTTGGCTGATATGAAGGCCCTGCATTACTGTTTCCTTGCTTATGAGGCAGTACATACTTTGAAAAACAAGTTGTCTGAGCCTTAATTTGGACTTCCTGTGATTTCAAGTCTTGGAGTTCCTTTATCTTTTGGAGCCTTTGTTGTTCCTATTCTACCTTGTCTTTTTCTACTTCTTTTCTCTGAAACTCCAACTGTACATCTAATTCTTTGATAGTCAAAAAACTCAAAATTTTTTGGAAGGGTTATATGACCCATAAGCTCATTTTGGTTACCCTCCATTCTTTGATCATTTTCCTGTTGATACTTGATTCCTTCAGCTTCGAGTGTAACCTCAAATTCCACCTGTTTCTGAGGATTATGAAAAGGATTTCTTTGTTCTTCAGGGGTACAAGGTTCTCCTCCTGAACTATCTTTCTAGGTATCAAAATGGTCATATGTCTCACAATGTGGTCTTGATTCTTTTTCTTTATTTTTTATGCACATGTCATCGAATATCTTCTTACCCTTAACATCCTTATGTGGCCACTTACTATTACCAGTGGGACCTCCTTTGCATTGGGATCTTCTACCATTCATATTGAATTGATGTAATGTTCTTATCAGAGTCGCCACTCACTTTCTTAAAAGTGAGAAAGTGTTTGTTGTTTCTTATTCCCAGCAGAGTCTTTATAGGATTTTTGACTCTATGACTAAGGCCCTGACTCTGAGTTGACTCCACAGCAGAGTCGCCAATTTGTTAGGTACGTGACTCAGATGGGGAGTGCAAATGAAATAATTGTGAACCTTTGGTTAAAGAATAATTTCAAAAATTTATTGACTCTATGGATGGATAGGCTGGAACTAAATTTTTTGATGTTATTCCATAGTAGAGTCGCCAATTTGTTAGCTTTCAAAAATACAGGTGAAATACCTCAAGAGGTTTCCAAACTCTTGGTACGTTTTAGGGTAATAGACAAGGCCAAATGGTTTAGACCTTCTTCTCTTCAGGTGCTGCTAGACCTAGGCGAGTATACCTATATGAATGAGGTAGACTTGACTTATGTTTATTCCTTAAAGTAATTCACCCATGATGGAAAATGGAAGTAGATAAATAAATTCTATTTTGGTATAGATTATATAGCAATATTAAGGCTAAAACCTAATATGTTTGATTTAACAAATATAAATAATGAGTGAAACTAAAATGATGAAAATGTGGAGACTAGTGCCTTATTGGGTATGCAGAGTCAAATGAGAAATCTAAAATGAGTAACTTCTTTCTAGCAGATATTCTAATTGTTTGGCATATATATTTGAGTTTATAAGTTGTATAAACATGCAAGAATATGATTACCAAGTTCTTAATGATCCAAATGAGATTCCCTAATTACTATGATCAACTAAAAGGATTTAATATTTTCTTGAAAGAACCAATTAATCAACCATAAAGATACAACAAGTGTGCACTGATAAACTAAATATAAGCTTGTTATATCAATTTAAATAACTAGAAAAAATCAACCTTGGAGACTGTTGATGCCAAAATTTGATGAGGTAACAGAGTCTTATGGGAAACTCAGTTTGGGGGGGACCTTTTGCGCTAAGCTGAGTAACTTCCAAATTTTTAGAGAAGTCGGCTTCTTCTAGAATGGGGTTTGGAAAGGGAAAATGAAGTGGATATAATAAAGTAAAGTCTAACCTAAGGCGATGCACCAAGATTTGATGATGGGCATGATAAATCATAGATTTAAGGGTTTGAATGGCGTTGTTGTATTCCAAAATATCAGAGACTTAAAATTATAGCATAGACAATTCATTTATTGACATAAAATAATATTGCATACATTCTTACTGCCAAGAAGAGTCATTAGACATGATCTAGGTAAGCAAACTTGCATCCAACATATATAGAAGTTCTTCAAATGAATTGTCAAGACAATATAAAGCATAGTTCACAGTTTAATCAAAAGCATGAAAAATAGAAAGGCCAAACAATTGGCACAAGGTGATCCCACAATAGTGGTTTACAATTTTTGGCCAAACTGGACACTGAAATAATTTTTTTTAACTAAATCTTTACTTTCAGGCACCTATAGTGGCTAAACCATGAGTAATTTGAAGATGATGCGAACTAGAGTTTCATGAAATTTTGTCTATAGATTACAAATATATTTTTTTCAAAAATTTTGGAATTAGATTGCACTTCCTTTTCCATCTCCCTTGAAAACTATTTTTTTTAGAAAACAACATTTTAAAAAAGTGACATTCACTGTATCACGCATAACTTTTTTTCCATGAAGGATAAAATTCTAATTCTTTTGAATTTAGATTCATAAATCCGATATCTACTGCTTCCACTTGGTTAGATAGTTTTTTATTGAATATGTTTTCTTAATCAAGTTTTGAAGTCAAACCAATTATAATTAGGACATAGCCGTATAAAATAACATTTTTGTATGTATCTAAATTATTATTTTTTCTTTGTTGGATCAAGGACTTCAATATCTGGTGCACTCATATTTTTCAAAAAAATTATAATCTATTATTTTCCACATGTGCAGAACAAAGAGCTTGATTTTCGATGAAAAACCTACATTCACAAGAAATAAAAAATAAATATAATAATAAAATTAAATTTATTTAAAATTATAATTTTTGGGAAGCTTATAATAAGGACTACATACTTGGAAAAATAAATAAATTAAATGAATTCATTTGATTCCCCAAAAGATAAATCAAAAGTGGTTTTTTATCAGCATTTTGATAGGTGTAAAGGAGACTCCATTATAGGTATGGTTTAAAACTAGCGAGGTTCTATCCAAGGGGGTTTGATTTAAGGTAGTTTGATCATACCCTACTCAATTGGAATGCTTTAAATGGAAATTTTTAAGGCTTAAATCATTATATTTTCTAAAAATATGTGATTTCAGCAAAAATCAGATCCTCCCAGAAATTGTAAACTAGCTTTGTGGGATCACCCCACAGTCTGAGAGTTTTGTAATTAAATAAAATAATAATAGAGGCCTGTCATCTTTTTGCTAAAACCAATGTATTTTTCTCTAGTTCCAAACCCTTTCTCATCAATAAAGAAAGTATCTATAGTAGGAAAAACCTCCCATTGCTTCGAAGAACAACAGAAAAGATCTCACAATCCTTTGCAATGATGACTGAATCAGAATAATTCCAAGGCCGTTACAACAATATCGAGCCAGAACACAACATCCAGTCATCTTGTGCACAGGTGCATCTTTTGCAATGATGGCGGTGGTCCCAGCCAGACTCGATCAGACAAGTGTCATCCATTGCTGCGAATGATTATGACAAGCAGCAACCAAAAGCATTATTTAGTTCATCTGACTTATCGCCCACATAACAGATCAATTGTTAAGCACGTGGTGGCCTTTCGCTGTCTGCATGAACCTTTCTCCCATTGCTACTGAGGATTTGTGAAAATGCGACATGTGTCGAATGGGCTGAGAACCTTATCACAATGGAGGGAACGCTCCATTAGCCGGGTGTAAAGGACGCGTGACAACATTTCACTGTCCGTGGTTGCTATTTCATCTCTGCGTTGAAAGATTTGCGAACGGTTGCCACATAGCAACATGTGGGGCCCGCCAACTTCTTTTAGGAATGAAGGCTTCGTGGAAGTATTTCGTAGCCCGACGAGGCCTCAAAGAAACAAGAAACAAAAGCATCCCATAACTGTGACACTTGGAAGCACAGTGTAGCTTCCCAGAATCTGAAAGGAATGCTGATACCTGAAGCTACAAAGAGTAGATGTGCAAAGCGGAAGATCAAAACTTTGATAAAAAATTTGAGCAAACTCGGTGATACATAGGTAGACACACACACAATACAAAAAGATAAACCCGCAAGGCGCTACTCAAATATTTATTTAACAACTTTTGGCGACTAACAAGGGCATTTCGACTAAGGAACGGAGAACCCAAAATTTCTCTAGTTCTGCAGACTAGAGCCTTATCCATAGGGCTAATGGAGTCAGAGATTGGAAAGAGCCACCTATAAAGGCGACCATTCATCTTTGGACAGCCTCACTATGTTGCGCAAATTCTCCTGTGCTCCACATAGATCAATAGATTCTTTGTGAGGCAGCACATCGAGTAAACCTACCCCTGCTTGTATATGAAATAGCAGCTGTGAGAGTGGATAAATGACTTCCTCAATGTCAGCTACCGTTGGAGGATGGTTGAACTCCCTAAAAGCCTCTGGGTCACCTTCCTTCTCTTCAATAATTTTTGCAATCTGCGCAGTCGTGGCAATAGAGCCATCCTCAAGGAACAGGGATGGAAATCCCATCCTTCCTAACTCAGAGAAACATCCTCGTATGCTATCCAGTGTCTTACTCAAAATAGTTGTGGCTGCCTTAGTGCACTGGAAGGTGGAGTGGAAATAGATAAATTTATTTTTCGTTTGAGCAGCAGTGTCCCGATCTTCAATACCCGCTCCGGCAAGATTCTCATCAGAGATAGAGTATACCTTGTTGTAAAGGTATTTTTCCTCAGGAACCTTCTCCAAGATGAATCGTGAGAACTACTCAATCGTATCATGGGCCTCTTGACTGAGCCTTGATGCCTTGTCGATAAATCAGAGGGTAGGCTGCAGTGTTAGGCAAAAGGTTTTGATTTTCTCCTAGTGAGAAATGTGTAATTGTCTAACTAGCAGAATGGTATCAGGTTGTGTAGAGGAAGACAGGAGAGAGGCCTTAAGTGAAGTAATCTTCGTGTCTCTTAAAATAATGGCCTCAGCCAATTCTACCTTTTTCCTTTTCTCAGACACTAGCTGCTCTGCATAGTTGCTCATTTCTTTATTCCAAGTCTGCTCGGCTTTGGAGTGATTTGTTAAGTGCTCTTCTAAAGAAGTCTTTGTCTCTTGAAGTTATTCCTATATTTGAGCCTTTAGGCCTTTAAATTCAGCCTCCTTCTCTTGTATTCTTTGTTCATATTGGGTCTGTTGGTGTTCTAACTCTTCCCTTTTTTTTGCCATCCTCTGAGTATGCTCAAGGCAGAGGCGCTCTAGCTCTTCATCTTTCATTTGTAGATTTTGCTCCGCATCTTGGTTCTTGCTTTGTAGCTCTTTTATTATGCTAGGGTTAGCAACCTAAGTCTTCATAATTTTTCTTTGAAGCTTGTTCCTCCCATCCTTTGTTGTCAGCGCCCTTTCAGTCATGCAGCAATATCTACCTCTAAGGTTTTCTCCTTCCTTTCCAGAAAACTAACCCTTTTCCCTAGCTACCTTGAGCTGCTCATCTTTCTTCTTTAGTTGGCGACTAGTTTTGAGGAAGTTGGAAGTGACTACCCGTTGCATTTCCTCAATGATTTCAACTTTATCCTATGGTTGGGCTACCTTCATGTCGAGTCTAATTGCATATATCTCATAGACTTTTGGCTGCATCTCTCCCTGAGGCTTGCTTACCCTCGGGTACATGGTTGCGAACTTCAATTCTTGTCAAGCCTCATCGTATAGAGCCTGTAATCTTGGCTCAGAAAAAACACTGTCATCCTTTGCCTTGTGTTTTCTCATTCTATTTGCACGTGCCTCTTTTCCACAATCTATCTATGCTATGAATTCAGCTGGCAATGAAACTAGTCCACATGCGAAAGAAGCACCGGAAGGCAGGGCATAGGGATAGGTAACCTTCATAGGCGTGGGCATTTGTTTATTTTGGAGAGTGACAGTTTGTGGATAGAAGTGAGGCATGTTCTATAGTTTGGTTTGAGAACCAATAGTAGGGCTTGTCATTTGTAATGACTAGACTAGGGAATCAGCCATAAGGCTCATTGGCTGGGAAGGGGGAGTTGTTAATAGGGTGTTAGCCTGTTGCAATGGAAGAGGATCTATAATCATAGTAGAAAAAGACTGGGCACTCACAGGGGGAATGCTTTCCAAAAGTGAGGCAAGGAAGGTCTAAGCGGTAGTGGCAGGTGTAAGCATACGTGGAGGAGTAATTACGAGCGGGCGGCCCTGCAAAAATTGGGCGAATCCAACTAAATATGTCAGACTAAAAGCAAAAGGTAGAGGGCCAGTAGCTATGGTAGGGGTCGGCAACGAGGCAGGGGTAGATACTAAGGAATGAGATGCAAGAGAAGGAGTGAATTGTACCTATTGACTAGTCGTTGGCTTCTCCAGAAATGTCAGAGGCTCCCTCGCAACCTTTGGCTCCTGAGTAGCAGCGAGTACTCCTCCTTCGGGTTCTTGCGAACCCTCTCCAATAATACGCTACCATTTCGCAGGTGGAATCTCACTAGCTTCGGAAGTTATCTCCTTCTGCTGAAGTAATAGCCTGGCTGTTTTAGCAACCCAAGTGAGTGTATGCGAGCCCCTTGATGTATTAAAATGTATGTTCATGGCCACATAGGCGGGCTGCCTGGAGACTTTCTCCTTTTGCGCAGAGGAAGCCAATGTCGTCGCTTCGTCCTCCTCGGATTCCTCCCTTTTCGCTCCTATTAAAACTAGAGCTCAGGCTAGGATGGCCCTCCTTCCACCACCTTTCAAATTCCTGGTCATCCTTTAGTTGATTGTAAGGAGCATCCAACTATGTTATTTCCTGGCGATATTTCTAGAAAGCCTTTATTTTCTCTTTACTCCATTCCTCATCCTTCTTTAACCTATTGTACATGTCACACTTCATGGGGACATTATCTTGGACCACAGCCACAGGAAAGTAGAACTCGTACTATGGGCCTCTGGTGTCCGGTGTAGGGATTTGCACCAATTCAACAAAATCCTCATCTTTGTCTGCCCGCGGGTTATGCTGCTTCTTCCAATATGGTCGAGAAACATGGGTAACCCTCATATGTGGCTCAGGTAAGTCATTGAAAGGGTTGTATTCCCACTTATCATTTACCAGTATCAACCCCAGATATGCCAGCTTGTCCTTTAACAACTGGTGTGATTTCTTCTTTAGTAGAGTTACTGACTTGAAATTCTTCAGACAAGAAAAAAATCCCTTCTTCTTGACCTTTTTGCTGCTACATAAAGTAAAATCAATGATACACACCTGTCAGAACATTTCTAGCATGAGCACTCTATCTGTGACATAGGCTGGGAGCAGGAAAGGTTTGCTAGTAAAACCCCGCATTCGGAGGATTGTAAAATCCTTTCCCAAGAACCAGTCACAAGTAGGGGTGAAGCTCTGCATAAATCCAGCCTACTCCTTATCGAGTTGAATAATATCACCTTCTCTGATCAAATCATTCAAGACTAGGGCTATGAAATAGTCTACAAATGCATAATAATCATATGATATGGAAAGAAAAGGCGTCCATGTGGATACCAAGTTCCTCTTATTTTGCTCATCAAACATTGATAGCGAAAAATACCAGGCGAAGAAATCTGGGTTCTAATGCAGAAACATGTGGACCAAGAAGGAAAGAAACTTAAATTTTTTCTCTGCCTAATAATTCTTAACTTTTTCATTTCATTTCTTCAACCATAAACTCAGCAAAATCATACTAGAAGAGTTCATGTTGCTTGCGAAATTGTATTGTCGGTCCTAGTTGAAAGGTCTTTATCTTCTCATCGGAGTCTCGACCGCACACAAAGGCTAGTATGGACATGGCATCCTGGAGATCATCGTGAAACACACTGCACGATAATGAAATACTTGGTGCTTTAGTGGCTGGGATGCCTTTCTTACCAGTCTCCTCAAACAAGAAATCTGAGCTTGTTTTCATCTTCCTCCATATTTTCTCTCCTTTGCTCGGGCGAAAGGTCTTGATATTTTCCTTCCTCTTACTTGAGTCTGGGATACATAACATGTGCCAGATAGCCTCTGGAGTGATATGCACCCTTAAGTTGTGGCCTTTAATGTAGTGGGTATTAGGATTATAATGTTGGATAGCAGCATCAACCATCTTCAGGCAATAGTTCACCAGTGGGACCATGTATTGAGGGAGACCACTGTACCAAACTCTATTCATCGTAGATTGGTCTGCCTTTGACGCTGATAACCTTGTGCAAGCTGCTTCTCTGAGGGACTTAGGGTTTTTTTGCGAGCCTTGGGTCATAGATATTGTCCCATTTTTCTTCAACCTTTTTCTGGTTTCTCCAATTCTTGGGTCTATTCATCTCTTCTATGTAGGCTCTCCTTGGCCTGCTGGGTATACCAGGCATAGCATACACCACATCCTCATAGACATATACCTCTACTGAAGAACGAATAGCTGTAAATAGCTCCTAGCTAATTTCTTCTTGCATTGGCTGAGATGTAGATTCTGATATTTTTCTTTCTAAAGATTTCTGCAAGTTCCTGGTTAGCTGCGACAATGCTCGGCTCTAGATACACAGAAAGAAAACAACTCTGCACTTTTATTCTTAGTGTTTGTGAAAAGAATTTGAAATATTAAGCCTTTTCATGAAATAATAGCAACCCTTCTCAAGGTGGTAGGCGAAAGCATGCCTTTTTCATTTAATTCAGCATGTACCGTTAATTTTGTAATTCATGCAAAATGAATTGATTGCTATTTCGAGGTGGCTGGAGTTCATTATTGCATTTGGTAATCATGTGATATGCTCTAATCTCCTTGGAACTTGAGCCGACAATTTGCTTGCTAACCATGTGTTAGCATGCGCTACAAATTAATATCATGACCAAAATGATTACGCCAAGCAAACGATCACAGCCTAAAAAGATATGAATATCGCCTTGGGCTCTGGGATGCGCTTGAGAGATGACACAATAGCCTACAGCCATACATCTCACTGCTAATGAGCACCACCTTTTTAAAGCTAATTAATCAGCTCCATTTAATCAAGCATGCATTGAGTCGTGCTATCATGGATGCAACTGGCCAAGAAATGACAACAAACGTAGGCTCGCCTTTCAAGACAACAACATGCTTAATATCATATTTTTTCGAAGTAGATTAGCATGTGTCTTGTCAATTTTCCATAAATAGGCCAATAAATAGTGAGAAAAACATACTTAGCATTTAAGAAGTGATAGGTCAGTAGCAGAGTTTTAAGCAAGCCCTTTCATAGGTTAGGTGGTAGATAAGTTCGGTATTAGCTCAGAAGCCTAGGGATAGTGTCAGAGCCATGGATACTCCAGTTCACCTGACCTCGTATAAGTCACAGATGACATTCATAGGGCAGATTTCAACTAGGAGACTAAAAAGAATGACCAAGAATAAGCATTCTCTGGTCTTGGTAGTCATACAATGGGTTTTAGGCAAAGATTGTATAGAATATGAAGACAAGTATCAGGTGAACATCGACATATTCTCCCACTTTGTAGTGTCCATGTTGGACATTAGCGTTCCCCTGCCACTTATCTTGAAGCTGGTTAAAGAAATCTTCCCTAAAAAATACTTGAATGGTCTCGGTGAGGTCGTTGCTCATGCTGCCTATGGGGTGGGTCTGCCGTCAGCAATCGATCTGCGTCACTTTGTTAAGGAAGAAGCCGTTGTTGTTTGGTTGTCATTCCTCAATGGATTCCACCTACAGACCCGTGACTAGCACCAGCAGGGGGTTACTCAGGCCCTACACTTCATATTTCGCAGCTACAACATGATACCTTTCTATGGTGTAGACTGGTATACTGGCTTCAGGAACCTGGTGTTTCCCCCGCTAATGGAAGTTGTGCCAAATGATGTTGTCAGTGCTGCCAAAGAACCCGTGGACGGGGAAGAAGTGGACGCTGCAGTTAATGCATCAATTGCCGCCAGCCATGCCTTTGGATGAAAAACCCCTGCCACTTGCTCAAAATGTCTCCCTACCTGCTACTCAAAATACCATCCCATAGTTGTATATAAGCCTGACAAAAAGGGCTATCGTATGTATAATAGCTCAATATGCTTGTAAATTTTGAAATGTGGCTTCCCAACCACTTTTGTAATGAAAAGAACATATATGAATAGATATCTATCGTTTAAAGAAAATCCATGCTCTTTCTTTCATTTTGTATTTAATTTTTTATGGGCTTGCAACTTTTATTTGCTATTTCTCCACACATGGGTGTGTTCTGTGTAAAACAATTCTAGTGTTCCACCTGCCAATAATAATGGGTTAATTCAATAGAAGTTCAAAATAATTCAGAAAAAGACTGGCCAAAGAAACGGAAATAAAATAAAAGCGCTATTTACATATGTACAAAGTAGAGCTTAATGCCTAATGGAACAACTTAAGATGAATCCCATTGATCGGTTTTCCTAACGGTTCATGTTCCATATTCTCTAGCTCAAAATCATTGTGTTATTTGCACCGAATGATTTTAAAGGGACCCTCCCATAGACTATCAAATTTACCATGCTGACCTGGCTTTGCAGCCCTGCTATCATACTTTAGCACTAAGTCTTCGCATTTTAGACCCTGGTCGGAAGCCTTCTTTTCAAACCATCGTTTGACCACCCGTTGATGGCTTGTCATTGCTATTAGGGAATTCTCCCTTTTTTCCTATACTTCCAACAGTTCGGCGAGCCAAACCTCCATGGCTTCATTTTGTTCTATCTCAAGAGATTTCAACAACTGTATTGTCAGGATCTCCATGGAGATAGGTAACAATGCCTCTTTCTTGTATACCAACTCATAAGGCAAAGTCTTAAAAACTTGCTTAGGAGTTATGCGGTTTGCCCAGAGCGTTGTTTGGAGGTTTTTATGCCATTCCCTCTGGTGTTCTTAGCTAATCCTTTTAAGGAGTCAGACTAAGATTTTCTTCGT
This sequence comes from Sequoia sempervirens, assembly GCA_007258455.2. NCBI lineage: Eukaryota > Viridiplantae > Streptophyta > Pinopsida > Cupressales > Cupressaceae > Sequoia > Sequoia sempervirens. Next base: position 43,135 of record VDFB02028057.1, read on the forward strand.
TGAATCTGCTAGACCATTTCCCTGTGGGTAATAGTTTGATGATGTTTTAAGGAATATTCCATTCTTTAATGCAAAATGACATACCTTTGCACCTAGGAATGCTCTGGTGTTGTCCAAAATGATAGTTTTCGGAGGGTTGAACCTTGTCACCAGTTCCTCGAGGAAATCTACAATCTCTATTTCAGTTGCACCTTTAAGGGGAACAACCTCCGTCCACCTTTTGAAGTAGTCTGTAGCAGTCAGAATTCACTTATGTCTGGCACTAGAAATTGGGTTGATCATTCTGATGAAATCCAGGCCCCATTGTGTGAATGATTCGTCCGCCACTATAGGTCTGTGGGGCATTGCAAAATTCTTCCTTCTGTCGCCAAAAAATTGGCATTTTTTACAAACCCTCACCAAAGAGTGGGAGTCATTGAAAAGTGTGGGCCAATAATAGCCAACACGCATGATTTTAATTGTGGTGGTTTTGGCAAAGAAATGTCCACTTGTAGCACTATTGTGGAATGCGTCGAGGATTCTCTTCGCCTGCTCTGAAGTAATGCATCACAGGAGAACACCATTGAAATTCCTTTTGAAAAGGACTCCTTCTATCTGCATATATCCAGAATTCTGCAACAGATAATACCTCCTTTTTTGGGATGAGAGGCCTAGCAGATACTCTTTGGTTTGCATGAACCTCATTCTATCAGTCAACCAACTACCTTCTGATCCTGATTCATTTATCAAGATGAGTTCTGGCTGCTCCTCTGCAACAAGTACCTCCTCGTTTTGTGCCATTTACTCACAATCCTCTTCATTTTATAGTTTTAGTAGGCTTGACTTCAATGTCGTATTCAAGGATCTTGGTGATCCAATTAGCCCTTTTTTCCATGATCTCCCCATCCATGATGTATTCACGCACACTGGAATGTGCGACATACACTAGCACCTTGTTGTAGGAAATTAGATGGAGAAACTTTTTAAGTCCTTTTACTATTGCAAAGGCCTATTTTTTGACAAAATTATAATTCGCCTCATATTCCTTTAGGGTCCAGGAATAGAACGCCACTGGATGTCCCCCCTTTTCTTCATTATCCTTTTGGGCTAGAACAGTAGCAATACTGGACTTGCTACTAAAAGCATACATTATAAAATCTTTGGATTGATTCGGATTAACAAGTACCAGAGCTATGGAAATAGCTTCCTTGACCCTTTCAAAAGCTTCCCGAGCTTCGGTTGTCCACTTGAATGTTTGGTCTTTCTTCAGCATTAGGGTGATCGGCCTAATCATTCCCGCGAAATTAGAAATAAACTTGCTGACGAAATTTACTTTGCCTAGGAAAGACTGGACACCTTTCTTATTTACCGAAAGGGGAAGTTCTTTGATAGCCTTTACTCATTCGAGGTCAATTGAAACACCTTCTCTAGACACAATATTCCCTAATAGCTTACCATGCGACACTCTGAATACACATTTCTTTGGATTTAGGGAAACTCTGAACTCTTGGCACTTTTGAAAAACCAATTCCAAATGGTCAAAATGATCATCCTTAGATTTAGAGAACACAGTAAGGTCATCCAAATAGATTAGAATAAACTTATTGATTAGTTTACTGAATGCGATGTCCATCGCCCACTGGAATGTTGCTTCTACATTGGATAAACCAAAATGAATTTTAGCATATGCAAATTTTCCCCACTTTGTGGGGAATGTAGTCTTGTGCTGATCCTCTTCTTTAACTCATATTTGGTTGTAGCCGGAGAAACCATCTAGCAGAGAGAACATTTATAATCCTACCACAGTTTGTAGGACTGACTCCATAGAAGGCAATGGATAGTGGTCTTTTAGAGATGCTCTGTTATGGTCTCAGAAGTCCACACACAAATGGATATCCCCATTCTTCTTTTAGATTGGGACCAGATTCGATACCTAAGTACTATGTTTGATTGGGAAGACAATGCGTGACTCAATGAGCTTGGTTAGCTCCTGTGCCATTAGGGCCTCAATTTTAGGGTTCACTGGCCTCTGTTTCTGTCGGACTAGTTTTGTGCCTTCTATTAGCTCAATAGTGTGCTAAATGATGCTAGGATTGTAACCCTCTAGATCATCATAAGACCAGGCCACTACATATTTTTCACAGAAACTGATAAGCCTTTCCTTATCATGGTGCCAAATAGTTTTTTTGACTCAGAGATTCCTACCATTGGAGACCTGAAGGTCCTCATAATCACTTTTTCCCTCTTCAAACTTTTGCTTATCATTTCGGGCATCATCACAATCAAAAAAGTTTTCAAGAGTAACAAATCCCTTTAGAAGTTTATTAGATTTGAGCTGCATAATTTGTCCTTCATAAGCCTCGGTGATCTTTGGTTGAAGCTGATTAGTGAACTCCCCTGAGTGTTGGATAAATGAGGTGATCTATTCATCACTTTCAAAGACTTGCCAACTCTGATCATTTTTGGGGGATCGTTGGTCAGACTAGCACTCATACTAAATGCTCATTATGAAGCAAGTTAGAAATAGGATCAAACTAAGCACCAATCACAGCCATGTGATCTGCATTGCTATTTTGTCTTTGGGGAATAGTCTGGATGTTGAGAGCTTCAAAACTATCAATCAAGTCCCAAACTTGATGCCAATAGGACCTCATGCAGACATTTTTTGCCACAGAAATTCCTCGGACCTAGTTAACTACCAGTTCATAATCTTTGAACACAATTAATTGCTTAATGCCCATTCGTTTTGCAAGGCTTAGGCCTTGGACTAACCCTTCATATTCAGCCTCATTGTTTGAACAGGTGAAATGAAAGCGGAAAGGCCTCAACCATTTTTTATTTTGCGGGGATATTAGATATACCCCTACTCTAGCACCTACTTTTCTTCTTGCTCTGTCAAAGTATAGTGTCCATAGCTCATTTTCTTGGTTACCTTCAGATTCTTTGGCGACCCTCAGAAGCACTTGGTCTTCATCATAAATTACATACGTACCCAATCCTATAGCATGATAATTTCTAAAAGGATCATTGTTTATGTGTTCACTCAATAGAGCATCTTCCTTATTATTCTGATCTCCGCTCACCTTCTCCTCTTCTAGCAAATCAATGCAATACATTTCTTGCTTGGTGATAGAGGTGTGCATGGCTTCAAAATTTATCAAGGCCTCATCCGCCACATGTTTAGAATGCAGAGCCTTTGATTCTATCCTCATTTTTGTGTTGTGCTTGGTCCTAAGTATCAGATGTGACCAATCTAAGGACAGGTATTTTCCCACCTTTGAAGTAAACTCTCATGATAGACAGAGACCAAACATAGGAGGAACATCTATGATCACTGTGTCAACTTTATTTCCATTAAGTTGCATCACCCCTCTTTTCATAGGTTAGTAGCTGAGTCCCAAAACTTTGGCTATTTGTTTAGGCATAACCATTGTACTAGAGCTAGAATCAATCATAGCATTGTGCAAAAGCTTCTTTCCTACAATGAGAGTTAAGAAGAAGGGCTGAGGTTTCAACCGACTTCTATCATCGACAGGAGATTCCTTTGTATGGTTTGTAAGAACCTTTGTTGGCGATATGTGACAAACAACCTCTATACTGGTAGAGGGCTCTATTGATGTTGGGTTGATCTCTTCTTGAAGCGCCTTCTGTAATAGCGTCTTTTATTCCAGGATAGCTAGAATGTCCCACAAAGACACATTAGCAGATGATTTCTTCAATTGCTCTACCACATTAAAAGGTGGAAAACTCAGAGATTTCTACTCCTTGGTTCTTGCTATAATAATTTCCTTATGTGGTTGAGAAGGTGAAGGGATGGTTGAAGCACTGCGAATTTGATCGGACATGCCTATGAGTTATGGGTTGTCCAGATGTGAAACAACTAGCTCACAGGTGAATCTCCTCTTTGAGCGTGTGTTATAGTCAGATTGCACTTGTGGTGTTTTGGATATGAATGCGTCATTAGCAAACACTGTTTCTTCTTCTTCCATCTAGGAGAAAAGTGCATGATTAGGAGCAATATTTGATTCTTGTTCTAAAGACATTCCTTGCATCAATGCAGTAAGGACCGCACTCTCCATTTGTGGTGAGGCATATACATAAACTCCATCTTTCGTTGCTATGCCTTGGCTGCATTGCTCTGCCACTTTCTATTGTAGGTTGCCACACAGACAGTTCTGAGGCATATGCACATCACTACAGGGGAAACACCACATATTCATGTCATCAATAAGGTTGTTCTACCCTGCGGTTAATTCCCTACTTGAGCTTGGTGGCCGCATATGTGTACATTAATTGGGTAGTTGCGGGCGCACTAGTTGATGCGACCTTTTGCGCGGAGATCGATATTTTAGGAAATATTCGCATAATAGGTTCAGGAGGCAATTTTCTGTAATCTATCAAATGATTCTCAGCTTTGATAGTGATACCATAAGTATCTGGTAGAGTAGCTCCTCCCAAAGACTTGATCATCACAGAAATGTCAGAATTGATGGACTTTAGATAAAATATAAAGGCCAACTCAGGAGTTGGGCAGATGGTAACAGGGATCCTCTATCAATTTGCATGAAATCAGGCATTGAAGTCTGTAAGAGCCTCCTGTGGAGCTCATTTTATGATGGATAGCTGGTAATACAATGAAGAACGATCTCCATCATTCAAGAACCTTTCATAGAATCGATCTTTGAGCTCATTCCAGATGTGAATTGAATTAGGAGTCAATGTTCAGTACCAATCTAGAGCCTTGCCTTTATAAGACGTGGCAAGGAGCCTCAAGGCTACATTCTATGTTGTAATACCATGTACTAGAAAAACATCTACCACATCTTGTAAATGTTCTGTTGGCGTTTTTGAGCTGTCTCCAACAAATTTGGGGATAGCTTTCATGGCCAAAACTGGGATAGCACCCTAGACAGTGGGCACTACTGGGGCTACCAGGGGACTTCCGGCATCCCATGCTATGTATTTTCTATTGGCGGTCGGCAACATGGTGAGAGGAAAGGGTGGTGGGAATGGAACGGTTACTAGCTGATTAGTGACCTAGACTATCCCTAGCGGAGGTACTAGTAAACTTGGGTTACCTGCAATTTGGGATCTAGTTAGAGGTCGATGGCTCATACACCCTTCTACAATGCAATTTCATTAAACTCGGGTCCTACCAGGCATGCCAGAAAAAGAACAAACTATTGACACCAAAATTTGATGAGGTAACAGAGTCTTATGGGAAACTCAGTTTAAGGGGGACCTTTTGCGCTAAACTGAGTAACCTCCAGATTTTTAGAGAAGTCGACTTCTTCTATAATGGGGTTTGGAAAGGGAAAAGGAAGTGGATATAATAAATTAAAGTCTAACCTAAGGTGATGCGCCAAGATTTGATGATGGGCATGATAAATCATAGATTTAAGGGCCTGAATGGTGTTGTATTTCAAAATATCAGAGACTTAAAATTATAGCATAGACAATTCATTTATTGACATAAAATAATATTGCATACATTCTTACTGCCAAGAAGAGTCATTAGACATGATCTAGGTAAGAAAAATTTCATCCAACATATATAGAAGTTCTTCAAATGAATTGTCAAGACAATATAAAACATAATTCATAGTTTAATCAAAAGCATGAAAAATAGAAAGGCCGAACAATTGGCATAGTCTGAGAGTTTTGCAATTAAATAAAACAATAATAGAGGCCTGGCATCTTTTTGCTAAAACTAGCGTGTTTTTCTCCAATTCCAGACCCTTTCTCATCAACAGAGAAATTATATATAGCAGGAAAAACCTCCCACCACTTTGGAGAACAACAACAGAAAAGATCTCACAATCCTCTGCAATGATGCCTGAATTAGAATATTTCCAAGGTCGTTACAACAGTATCGAGCCGAAACACAACATCTAGTCATCCTGGGAATAGGTGCATCTTCTGCAATGATGGTGGTGGTCCCAACCAGGCTCGATCAAACAAGTGTCATCCATTGCTATGAACGATTATGACAAGCAACAACCAATAGCATTATTTAGTTCATTTGGCTTATCGCCCACATAACAGATCAGTTGTTAGGCACGTGGTAGCCTTTCGCTGTCTACATGAACCTTTCTCCCATCACTGCTGAGGATTTGTGAAAATGTGACACGTGTCAAATGGGTTGAGAACCTTATCACAGTGGAGGGAATGCTCCATTAGCCGGGCATAAAGGATGTGTGGCAACATTTCACTGCCCGTGCTTGCTATTTCATCCCTGTGTTGAAAGATTTGTGAATGGTTGAAACGTAGCAACATGTGGGGCCCGCCAACACCTTTTGGAAATGAAGGCTTCGTGGAAGCATTTCACAGCCTGACGAGGCCTCAAGGAAATAAGAAACAAAAGCATCCTATAACCGCAACACGTGGAAGCACAACAGAGCTTCCCAGGATCCGAAAGGAATGCCAATACCCAAAGCTGCGAAGAGTAGATGTGCAAAGCGATAGATCAAAGCTTTGATAAAAAAGCCAAGAAAAATCAACGATGCATAGGCCGGCACACACAAAATACAAATATATAAACCCGTAGGGAGCTGCTCAAATATTTATTTAATAGAGACAACTTCAGTAGTACTTTCAATTAACACAACAAACAACTGATATCAGAAATGCCCCACCACATCAAATGATTTTCATTGATATCTCCATAGTTTCAAACATGCATCATAGTCTCATAATTATAAAACGTTGTAATCTACTATATTTTTCTCCTATTCGCTATTCAATATCTCCTTTTTGCTACCAAAAATGGATATTTATACATCAATTGCTTGAAAGGACACGTCCTTTCAAAATGTCTTATGTTAAAACAACAATAAATATAAAACAGGTAATTAAGCTCTATTAAGCCATAAATGAATCTTCAACAAGTGTTCTAGGTAGTCCCAACGCTCATGTGTATCTACATCTCCCAATGCATTTCGGATCATGATCTCCATCTTTACCATCTTTTCATTTTGTTCGCATGCTTCATCTAGTGTTGTATCTTTTGCGGTAGCTATTTCCAGAATTTCTTGTAGTATTGATTCAATTTCACCTTTTCACTTATTCATTTCTTTTAGTCTTCCTTTATCATCAAAGAATACAATCAATCCTTTTCTTGTGGCACTTATTAATCCCTGCGCATCCCCTCACAATTCTTCAAAGAATTCTCGGTGCTTATTCATGAGATGATTTGTAGCCTCAATCACTACATTATCAGAAACACCCCTCTAGTTTATTTCTTTGAGCTTCTCGAGAATCCTTCCATTCATTCTTTCATCTTCTTGCAATGCAGCAAAGTTGTGTGAATATGTTCCCCAGAGCTTATTCAACCAAGTTGTTAGATTGGCTTGTCTTTTCTTAATTATTTCTACAAGTGCATCATATTTCCCTTGAGAATATGCACTTGATCCTTCCCAACGATCTTTTGCTTCTAAACTTTCACCATGAGTGAGCAACTTGGTTGATTTCATTGTAACCCATAACAAATCTTTCAGGTGGTTATTTTCTTACAACATCCTCTCATTAGTCATTTTGTACATTTCTCTTTCCTTGATTAACAACTGAATTTGAGCTTTGTTTAATTTTGCTACATTGATTCCAATCTCTGTAGTTGCCACAGGATCAACATCTCCAACCTTTAAACTCATAACATGCCCGAATTCCTTCTGAGTGTCAATGAAAACTAATTTCCTGTGAGGTGGATATAAAGCCCAAATCATTAATGACCCTTCATCTGGATTGTATTTTGACCTTGCATATACTTTTGTCACCTTTTTTGGGTTGAGCTTGTGTGTAGCATTACTATCTTTCAAAAAACTATCAAAAAATAATGCAGAATTAAGATCCAACCTTGGAAAATTCATAGCACCAGCACTTTCGAACATTTTCCTTCCCTTTTTAGGGAGCATACCTTGCATCTCTCTTTCCACACACATCTTTAGATCATTCAGTAACTGCTCTTCATTACCTGGTGTGATATTGTCAACCTCTTCTCTTATCTCTTTTCCCTTTTGTTTGTATAATAATGACTTAAACTCTAGAGAGTTTACAAATTCATCATCTGCTACAAATGACTTGTACACTATATGCCTTACATTTGTATCTACATTCTCTTTAGCACTCAATTCCCTAGCAGGGCAAGTGTAATCCTAAATTCTCAATCTTAACATTTTATTTTGTTGGCCCTATGGCAGATTATCCTCATATGCCTCTTCCCTAGAAGATAATAGCTTTGTATCTTCCCACCCTTGATTATATTTGTCAACCACTATTTTTGCTTCTTCAGCTTCCAAGTTCTTGATCGTATCATCAAATTGATAAGGCACATGTTGATACCCTAAAAAAATTATCTTTAGTTTAGCAGAATTGATGTACCCTTCTGGATCAAAATTATTTCTAGGTGGTCCTCTTTTCATATTGTATTGTAGTAACTTGTCAAGGATCAAGTTGTACCCTTCCTTAGCTAATACAGTAAAATCACCGAAGCACAATGTACTGGGAATAAAATCCTATTTTACAAAGGAGCTCAAATTCATAACACTAGAAAATTCCATCTTCCTAACAATTTCCAAGTATGCAATCCTGTCTGGGACTGTTTTAGGCAAAATGAATGGGGCATCTTCAAATCCATAAACCCTAATCATGGTAGCATCTGCCAAGCAATACCAATCCCGCCAATTGTGACTAATTTTCCCATTGAAGTCCTTAGGCTTGACAAACCTCTTTATCTTATCAGATAAAGAATAATCACATGGATGATTATATAATTTGTATAATGTCTTCACAAAATACTCCTCAAAGTACACAAAACTAGAATTAGCAAACCTACAGTCCCAAATAGTTGTCCATAATTGAACAGGTAATGACATGACTTCCTTGTCAAAGTGGGGAATTCTCATCTCCTGAGGCCACAACCCTAACTCCTATCCAAATTACAACACTATGTGCATCAACAATGAATAATGCCTAAGATGTAAGGTAGAGGCTTCACCCTTTACTGCCATCAAACCAGAATCAAGCCCCTTAAAAAATGTACGAGGCATAATCAAATGGTCTAGAATTGTGATACTAAATATCTACTGAAATTATGATAGGCACGATTGACATATATTTAGGGACTTCCATTCCCAATACTTGGCCTACCGAGAAATAAGTATACAGGTATGTGCAGGATCATCATGGAAAAAATAGGCCCTTAAGTAGAAAAAAATCAAAATTATTAGTGTTAGGCAACTTGATGTAAAAATTTGAATAAGTTATCTATATTATTTCTAAAATATGTAAGAATAGAATCTATAGAAAATTGAATTTTAGTTTCTAAACTACTAGGTTTATTTAAAAATAAATAAAATCTATTATTTTAGAAAAATTTGAAATTTCAATGCAAGTAGTACTTCAATTCTCAGTGGAAAAATAAGAAGTAGGTGTCCGGTTCGGACCACCCTAACCATAATAAAATGATAATATTTTTTTATAATATTTTATATATAAGTAGAGGACTCATGTCCAAATGTGATGCATATATTTTTGTATTTTTTCCAAGTAAATAATTAATTATGAATTTCTTATTACAACTTTTAAAAAAAAATATAAAACTCTCAGATGTCTAACCACCTTAACTTGTTCAAAAACTTCATGAAATTTAATTTTTCTTTTTTAATCCTATAGTATGTGAAGCATAGAATGTGCCGCATATTTCAGATTCAAAAAATGTGATACCGTTTGAAAGTTATAGATGTTTTTCAATCAGCCTATCGATCAGGACTTTAGTCATAATTCTAATAGAAAATGAATAATAATTATGTATTAAATTCAAATTAAAGAATAATTTATATTGGTGGAAAGCTGATAATCTCCTTTAAAAACCCTTTTTGTTTCATCAATTTTGGGTAAAAAAAAGTTGTCAGCCACATACCCTACAAATACCCATAATATTGCCACTTTTTGGCCCATCATGATCCTGCACATACCCATACTTCATATAGGGTTGAAAATGATCAACATGGAAGGGGGGTCCATCTCTATCCTCTAGAGGAACTAGTTTTCCACCCTATCTAATTTTGTGAAGTGGCAACCTCCAACCTTTATAAATTGTGTCCATCCTCCCGAATTCCCTTTCTAATTCTTCACATATGATTTTTCTCATTGCAAACCCCTTCTAAATTGAAAACCTCACCTATTGATTTTTCTGATATTTGTATCAATGTTTTCCCAAATGGGTCACATATAGCTTTGAGTTTCAAATTATAATGGGCAGCCAACAATCTTACCAATTTTGCATTGACAAATACATTAGGGCAAACCAGCTTTCCCATATTAAGCTTCTATGGGTTACATACTGGTTCAAAATGATTTATCCGGTAGTAATGAAAGTTAAAAAGTTCATAACCTCTTATAGGAGTCCAAATATCTCCTATGAACTTACACTTGTCATCTAATTTATCTACTTCTGCCCTAAGTTGTGCAGATCGTCTGGCCTTAGGTCTAGAGCCAGGTAATTGGTCAATGAGATCTTGATTTAGCTTTCATTTAGTGTCCTCAGGCTCAACTTCAGTTTTCTATTTTTTCCCTTTAGGCTGACTGCTTTCCCCATATTTTCTACCTTTTTTATTTTCCTGAGCTAGAGGATTCGATTCTTCAAAATTGTAGAAGTCAAACATTACAGGAGTCAAGGCGCAAAGAACTTATTGTATTTTGCTTGAAACCTTTGAGCTGAGAGAATTCCCTGGTTCTTCGTTCATCCTTCTGCTTCCTCCGGTATCAATTCCACACTAATGTTTCCAATTGAATTTTCTTTAATTCATGTAGTTACTTGTGCTCTATGGTGCCATTAATGTTTTAGCTGAAACACAAGTGTAACAGGTCCTT
>VDFB02028058.1:0-22525 GCA_007258455.2 Sequoia sempervirens
ATATATATATGCATGTTCGATACTCGTGTTGTGTGCAGGATGCAGGTACAGGACATTGACTCCACTTGATTCCAAAGGTCTAAGCATGTCCCTTGTTCAACAGAAAACGATTGGGAGATAGTAGCTTGGTTTTCTGTGTCGGGACATCACCCTAACCATAGTGTGTTGTCGGGTTGTCAGTTGGGATAAGTTATCTTCCTTGTCGTTTCGTCTCTCCTTGCTTGCGTGATTAAATTTCCTAGTGAAATGGTGTTTGCTTTATTTAATTTTATTGTCAAAATGCATCAAGGAGTGCTTGTTATTTAATTAGTTAATTTAATTCAATCAATAAATTAATCTAATCATGCATTAGATTTATTTATTGATTAAGTAAATTAAATTAATTATGATACTATTATTAAATTTGAGGCAAATCAAAAAAAATATATAGATGGAAAATTGCCTTGCATTCCTCTTGTAAGAAAATAAAATTAAAAATGATTTGTTTTTCTAATTGTAATAGTTAAATTCAATTTTGTGAAAGAAAGTGAATTTAATTATCATTGTGGTGCAAATGGAATTTTGCTTTAAATAATTATTATGCATTTGAAAAGGGAAATAGAGTTGTTTTATTAATTTCCAAAAAGTGAAAATATCCAAAATATCTAATTTGCAATAACTTTTGGTGGGTGAACTAAAATTAGGGGTTTGACAATTTGGAGAAGGGATAAGGAAATGCATCTTCTTCTTTTTTGAATTATCTTTTTTTGAAATTGATAATTTTTGGAGAGCAAAAGAAACTTGGAATAGCTTGGAGAAATTCTTGGAAGAGGTTTTCGAAGATTTGTTGAAGCAAAATTTGAAGGAGAGCAACCTCCATTGAAAGGCTTCAAGTTGGAGAAAACACAAGGTTCTTGGTTTAAACTTTATGCAATTTTTTTTTTATGTTGAAAATCATGTAGGACTTGTTTTAAATTGTTCAAGGATTCAAAATTGTGAATTAGAAGATAAACCCATCAATAAACTTCATTCAAATTTGAATTCAAATTCTCCAAAAATATTGTGAAAGCATAGAGATTAAAATTGTGTTATCAAGCCTTGCAACAGAAAAACTTGGACAAACATGGTTATTTCAATGCAAATTCTTGTTAAATTTTCGTGTGTTGTGGAAACTTTCTTTTTGAATTGGGAAAAGAAAAGGGAAATCTTCATTTTAGTTTGATTAAATCCTCTATTTTCAATTTTTTTTAAGTGCTGGGAGTGAACATTTTCCCAATCTGGGTATGAAGAAATTATGTATGTTTGAGTTCTTTTTGTTGAAATTTGGATATATATTTATATATATGCATATATATATACATACCCAAATGTATATATACATATATACATATATATAAATATATATATATATATATGTTAAATCCAAAATTTCATATATTCGCTTTTTACCGTAGATATATTTTTTTTACCAAATAAAAGTTATGCTGGAATTCAAGAAAATGGAATCGCCGCATTTTTTGGCGCAAGGAATGGGGAAGGGTTTTCCACCCATGGCAAACCCATTGCTAGTGGCGGGCGGCCCTGTGGAGAGGCAGCTGGCCGACATTCGGCCCACACAAAGTCAAATGCCCATCAATGGGGAAGCCATGTTTCCTCATATGTAGGCTCGGCCCCCACCGTAACCCCTTTGTACCCACTTTGGGGTTTTGTTTTAAAATGCATTTATTTTTATTTTTATTATTATATGTATATTAAATATGTACATATGATATATATTTTTATATTATATATTTTATATTTAATATATATATTAATATAAAAATTTGTATTTATTATTTTATTTTAAATGATTAAAATATAATTAATATATATATATATATTTAATATATATATTATATATGTTAATTTGATATTACATATATATAATATATATATTATAATATATTTATATTATATTTTAATGAGTGCTTAAGTAATTGTCATTTATAATTAAAATTAATTACATATATATATATTAAAATATATATGTGTAATTATATATATATAGATATATATATCAAGTATATATTTATATATATATGTTTATTTGATTTCGTAGATGGTTAATAAACATAAATGTATATTTAAATGTGAATTATGTTCTTAAAAGAGAGAAAGTATTTAAATTGTAATGAGATATTTGTTAGGAGATAGATGAAAATTAGCATATGGAAAATCATTGGTTAGCAAAAGAAAATTGATTTTAAGACATTGTGTGTATTGCGCCAATAAGAATCAAATGAACATTTAAACCCTTATGTGATTGTGCAAGAACATAGTTATTTAAATTGTTTAAATGCACCAATGCGATTATTGATTGGATTTACGAAATCTGAAGGTAGATTTCAGTTTTATCGTTTGCAAGCTTCTTTTGTCATGGGGTGCTTATTCTTGTTGGGTTTTGGGTCGGATCTCATAAGTCTTCTAGAGTCAATCATCTTTTATGTGTTTTGGGGTTGTCAGCATGTCAATCAACCTTGTTTGCCATGGGTAGTGCGTACTTGCATCCAGTGTATATATCTGATTATCTTGGGTGGGTTTTGTTTACTTCATGTCATGTTTAGGGAATCATTATCCATAGGTCGTACTTGAGTACCCTTTGGTGGTGGCATAGTTCCACGTGTTGTCTTAGAGAAGTGGCTTGCATTGAGGGCCGACACACAAAGTGGTGCCAGGAGATCTCAATGTAAGTTGGTTAATTTAGTGAAAACTTAAACCAATTAATTAGCATAGGTGGTACCAACATTTAAAAAGATTAATTTTGCCTCGCTCATGGACGCAAGTGCTTGTATAGACTTGGGATGAGACGAGAAGGCCTGGAATGGCAAGATCGTTATCTTGTCCCTTCGAAAGATAATTGATTCTGCATTGGTTTGCATGTGGGGCCGGGAGTCGTTAGAGGTTACTAGGATATCTCAAGATGGGGGCCGGGACCTAGGAAGATTTGCCAAGATATCACATGCGACATTGTGATGACACTTCTCCTAAGTCAACATTATGTTTGTATTCGTGATGTGTTCATTTACTTAAAATCTGGAAGCATTGTAACCTTTGTGTCATGTGATGTCATGTTCATATCCTTTTTCAGTTGAGTCATGTTGCCTATGTTTAGAGGTTGTTGGTCTTGACCTGAAACCCTTATTACTATCTCCTAGCACGGGCGGTGAGCCTTCGAGTATCACATGGTTGGGTGGAACGTGCACCATACTCCGTTGTTTTGGCATTGGCTTATGTGGACGAGACTTTCGTGTTGGAGAGCTCGTGGGATCCAGATGCTACTTTGGTTTCTTTTATGTTAGTGGATCTTGTATTTTATTTACCCCTCATTGTTATCGAGGTGGAAATTGTAATAAACAATCATGTTATTGATTTACCTCATTCTGGGAATGAGAGATGTAATTTTAATTATCTAACTTCTGTCATTGGTAACCATGAAGGATCTCATGGTCTTAATGAAAGTCTCTTGTATGGAATGTATGTGCTTTAATTAGTTAAGTGAATGTTATTATGTTTCATTTCATGCATGTTGTTATAATTTGTGAATTAATTAATCTTTGCCTCGTGACCTTAGGGGATTGTTGGCTTTACGTTGTAATATTACATGTATTTGTATTTTAAAAAAAAAAATTGTTGTGAAATTGTTAGTAGTTTGCAACTTCCCCTAGGGTTGCGTGACGAGGCATTACACATAGTATCAGAGCCTAGGTTTAAACACTCGGTACTCTGGGATTATGATGAGCCCATTAAGCTTTTAGATGTGTGGATTTTATTTGTGTGTTGTGCTTAATGCCTTTTTGTGTCTGTATAGGATAATGCCTCCCAGGCGTGGAAGAGGAGGGGGTCGTAGACGTGGCCGTTTAGGCGGTCGCATTGAGGAACAACAAGACCCACCTCCACATGATCCATTTGTTTCTGACCATGAGGAGCAACAGGCTTCTCAAAATATTCAGGGGGATGGCAATCAGAATCTGGATCCACCTAGGATCGAGGACGCTTAGGTGCGTCAGTTGTTAGAGGAGACCCTTGCCCGCCTTGGGCCTAGGTAGGAGGTAGAGCCAGCGGTGGTTGGAGAGAGAGAGGTACCAGTTCACTCGGATTCAAAGGTAGCAACCCATATGAGGGATTTGCTTAGAGCACGACCACCTATTTTTGATGGTTCAGGTAGTGGTTTGGAGGTAGAGACATGGCTCATTGACTTGACTAGGTGTTTTGCTATGCACCCATATGGGAGCAACACTCGAGCTAGGTGCGCTATCATGCACTTGAGGGGATTTTCCTCCACTTGGTGGAGATTAGAGGAGCAAAAGCTCCATCTGGATATTGGTACAGTTTCTTGGGAGTTGTTCCTAGAGCGGTTTCGGGCTAGATTTCTTTCCGAGTATTGGAGGCAGCGTCGAGGGGATGAGTTCCACACCCTTCGACAGATGACTATGTCAGTAGAGATGTATGAGCGTCGTTTCTATGAGCTCAAATAGTATGCGGGCATAGGTGATGACAAGGGCATGTTGGTACAGCATTTTCTCAGGGGCTTAAATGCCCGTATCAGTGGAGTGCGGGTTTTCGAACCCAGGACCATGGAGGTGGCAGTCGACAAGGCCAGGCTCATTGAGGAGAACCTGGCGATGGCCTTAGGTGGTCATGTAGGAGTGCAGGTGGGCAGTGGTTCAGCAGCTGGGACTAGTGCTCGAGGAGGTCAGCCTCAGGGAGGTGCACCTTCTAGAGCTCAGCAGGGTCCGTCTCAGAGTGGTTAGCAGCAACAGGGTTCCCAGGGGAAACGGAAGGGGTTCCAGCAAAGGCAGGGGGACAAGAGTTGGAGGCGCATGAGACGCTTCAACTCTGAGCAGCCAGCGCAGAGTTCTCATTCATCTTTCAGGGGTAGTGCGCAGCAGTCTAGCGCACCACCTGCAGGCAGGGGCTTCGGTAGAGGCACTGGATGTTTTGCGTGTGGCCAACAGGGTCACATAGCGAGGATGTGTCCCAATAAGGGCGCATCGGGTTATTGTCAAGGACCAGTGGCGTTAGAGCTGGTTGTAGGTGATGCAAGCTGTGGACATCGAGTATTCGCAGCGGTTGACAACCGCCAGGTAGAGCACCAGGGTACAGTTGTTGAGGCCTATGGTATGTTGGGGGTAACCCAGTTTCTATTCTATTTGATTATGGAGCATCAGATTCCTTTGTTTCATCATCAGTCATGGCGTGATGTAGACTGGATGCGGTAAAGCAGGTTGATAGGTGGCAGGTAGAGTTAGCTTCGGGTGCAAAAGTTGCATCCCTTTCCTTTGTGCCAAAGTGTAGGTTAGAGGTTGGACCTCTCCGGACTACCTTGGACCTTCGTGTTATTCCATTGGGTCCTTATGACGTTGTCATATGAATGGATTGGCTAGAGGCTCATAGTGCAGTCATCGATTGTCGACATAAGTCGATTAGATGCATTGGGGCATCTGGTAGAGAGGTAGAGGTAGTGGGGGTTCAGAGGCTGATCTCCTTGAGGATCATCTCAGCTATGTAGTTGAGAAGGTGTATGCGGCAGGGTTGCCAATTGTTCGCTGTTACAGTGGATGATTTGGGTCTAGGAGGTGGAGAAGAGAAGGTTTCTCTTGATAGTCACCCCATCCTTCAGGAGTTTTCCGATGTCTTTCCAGATGAGATTCCAGGGATGCCTCCTCAGAGGGACATTGACTTCAAAATAGACTTGGTACCTGGATCAAAGCCCATTTCACAAGCTCCCTATCGCATGACTACCCAGGAGCTGAAAGAGCTTCGGTTGCAGCTTGAGGAATTGCTAGAGAAGGGTTTTATTCGCTCTAGTGTTTCTCCATGGGGAGCACATGTCATCTTCGTAAAGAAGAAGGACAGTTCACTTCGGTTATGCATTGATTACCGACAGTTGAACAAAGTGACCATCAAAAATCGGTATCCTCTTCCAAGGATTGACGATCTATTCGATCAAATCAAGGGTGCTACCATCTTTTTGAAGATTGATCTCAAGTCAATGTATCATCAGCTTCGAATCTTCGAGTCAGATATTCATAAGACCGCGTTCCGAACGCGGTATGGTCACTATGAGTTCACAGTTGTGCCATTTGGTTTGACGAATGCACCCTCAGTGTTCATGAGTCTTATGAATGGGGTATTTCGTACATACCTTGACCGGTTTGTTCTTGTGTTCCTAGATGACATTTTGGTATACTCTAGAACAATGGAGGAACATGAGGAGCACTTGCGATAGGTATTGCAGTGTTTGCAAGATAATCAACTATATGCTAACTTGTCAAAGTGTGAATTCTTTAGGACCGAGGTTCAATACCTTGGTCATGTGATCTCTGGGGAGGGTATTTCAGTGGATCCTGCAAAGATCCAAGCGATCTTAGATTGGCCTGCGCCCACAAATGTGGCAGAGATATGTAGCTTCATGGGGCTAGCTAGTTATTACAGGCGATTTGTGCAGGACTTTTCGAGGCTAGGGCATCCTATCACCTCACTTCAGAGGAAAGGAAAGAGGTTTGAGTGGTCTGAGAAGTGTGAGATAGCCTTTCAGTGTCTTAAGGGGAAGTTGACCAGTGCACCTATACTTGCGATACCAGATCCTATTGGGGACTTTGTAGTTTGTACAAATGCGTCCTTGGAGGGATTAGGTGCAATATTGATGCAGGAGGGTCGTGTCATTGCATATGAGTCATGGAAGCTCAAGGATCATGAGCTAAACTATCCTACCCATGATCTTGAGTTGGCAATAGTGGTTCATGCATTGACGAGATGGAGGCACTTTCTTCTTGGGCATAGGTTTGAGCTACATAGTGATCATAGGAGCCTTCAGTATATCTTCACGCAGCCCAACCTTAATGCTAGGCAAAGGCGTTGGATGGAGTTTCTCGGTGAATATGACTTCGAGGTGAAGTATATCCAAGGGAAGGAGAATGTGGTTGCAGATGCCCTTAGTAGGCGAAGGCATGAGATATCTGAGTTGACTCTTATTGTTGATTTGCGGAGTCGGATTCTTTCTGCCCTCCCAACCGACAGTTGGTATCAGGATGTTAGATCGGTAATAGAGGCAGGAAGACCCCTTGAGGGTAGATATTCAAGATACTCTCTTGATGCTGATGAGATATTGAGACACATGGGACGCATATATGTTCCCCCATCTTGTGAGCTTTGCGCTTTGGTCATGACTGAAGCACATCGTG
The DNA here is from genome assembly GCA_007258455.2 of Sequoia sempervirens. Lineage (NCBI taxonomy): Eukaryota > Viridiplantae > Streptophyta > Pinopsida > Cupressales > Cupressaceae > Sequoia > Sequoia sempervirens. Next base: position 7,203 of record VDFB02028058.1, read on the forward strand.
CACCTTACTCAGCCCATCCAAGGGTGAAGAAGATGTATGCAGATTTGCGTCAGTTATATTTTTGGCCAGGGATGAAGCGAGATATTGCAGATTTTGTGTCGAGATGTCTTGAGTGTCAGCGGGTGAAGGCCGAACACCAGCATCCAGCGAGGCTTTTGCAATCACATTTAGTACTAGAGTGGAAATGGGATATAATCTCATTGGATTTCATTGTTGGTTTACCCAACTCTTCAAGACGACATGATGCAATTATGGTGACAGTGGATAGGTTGACGAAGGTAGCACACTTCTCACCTATGCTTCTTCCCATAATCGCATCATCCAGAGCTGTGAGGTTCAGCGATATATGAGGTTGTACGGTATTCCACGCCGATTATCTCCATTGTGGATCCGGTTCACCTCGTAAAATTTCATGGACGCCATTATAGCATACGCGATGGGGAACATAGTTGAACTTCGGCCTACCTTACCACCCAGAGACAGATGGACAGACTGAGAGGGTCAATCAGATACTCGAGGACATGTTACGTATGTATGTGATGGACCAACAGACATGATGGGAGGACTATCTTTATTTGGTAGAGTTTTCCTATAATAATGGCTTTCAGAGTTCTATCGGCATGGCTCCATTCCAGGCATTGTATGGGTGACCATGTCGCACTCCCTTGAGTTGGGATCAGCTAGAGGACAGAGTAACTTTGGGTCCTGAGATGTTGCATGATATGGAGCAGCAGGTGGATAGGATTAGAGAGCACTTGGTGGTAGTGCAGGATAGGTAGAAGAAGTATGCGGATGCGCATAGAGTGGATCATCAGTTTTCCATAGGCGATAGAGTCTTCTATGCAGGTGTCCAAGAAAGAGTCCAATCCATTGGCGGAAAAGGATCTAAGTTACTGTTGGACCCTTCGAGATTCTCGAGAAGATTGGTCCTGTTGCTTACCATCTTGCTTTACCGCCCAGTCTCTCGCATGTGCATGATGTATTTCATGTTTCAGTTCTTTGGCCATACCATCTAGACATTTCTCATGTCCTTGATTGGAATGCTTTGCAGGTAGGAGACAATGGCTTGAGCCTATGGGCTGCTGTATGGTTGCCAGTAACTTTGCTCTTCTATCTGGCGAGATATTGATCAGGTTAGGATCCAGTGGGATCCTAGGGATGACTCATCATGCACTTGGGAAGATGCAGCTAGGATGAGGGAACTTTATCCCTATCTATTTACAGGCTTCTAGGAGTAAGCTTGACCCTAGGGGGGAGGATAACACCCCTCCATTTTGTTCTTTTGATTGAACAGTGTTCGTTATGTATGTTTTGCTTTGTTAGCACGTTGGTTATAACTTGGTTACTTTTGACCGCTAATTGTTAAGCGATGCAAACATTATGTTTTGATGTGATGGTACTTTAATTAGATGATATTATTATTTCATGTTGTGGATTAAATTATCATGTATGTGAATTATTGATGCTTTATGCTTTGATTATACCATTGATGATTAGAGGCGTCAGTTAACGATATTGTATTGGTGAAGGGGACGAGATCACATCACTCGCATGTGAGTGCCCTGTGATTCCGCGATTTCCTCTTCACGGTGTGTTTTAATATTTATATATATATGCATGTTCGACACTCGGGTTGTGTGCAGGATGCAGGTATAGGACATTGACTCCACCTGATTCAACAGGTCTGAGCATGTCCCTTCTTCAACGAAAAATGATTGGGAGATAGTAGCTTGGTTTTCTGTGTCGTGACATCACCCTAGCCATAGTGTGTCATCGGGTTGTCAGTTGGGATAAGTTATTTTCCTTGTCGTCTCATCTCTCCTTGCTTGCGTGATTAAATTTCCTAGTGAAATGGTGTTTGCTTTATTTAATTTTATTGTCAAAATGCATAAAGGAGTGCTTGTTATTTAATTAGTTAATTTAATTCAATCAATAAATTAATCTAATCATGCATTAGATTTATTTATTGATTAAGTAAATTAAATTAATTATGTTAGTATTATTAAATTTGAGGCAAATCGAAAAAAATATAGATGGAAAATTGCCTTGCATCCCTCTTGTAAGAAAATAAAATTAAAAATGATTTGTTTTTAAATGTAATAGTTAAATTTAATTTTGTGAAAGAAAGTGAATTTAATTATCATTGTGGTGCAAATGGAATTTTTCTTTAAATAATTATTATGCATTTGAAAAGGGAAATGGAGTTGTTTTATTAATTTCCAAAAAATGAAAATATCCAAAATATCTAATTTGCAATAACTTTTGGTGGGTGAACTAAAATTAGGGGTTTGACAATTTGGAGAAGGGATAAGGAAATGCATCTTTTTTTTTTGAATTATCTTTTTTTGAAATTGATAATTTTTGGAGAGCAAAAGAAACTTGGAATAGCTTGGAGAAATTCTTGGAAGAGGTTTTTGAAGATTTGTTGAAGCAAAATTTGAAGGAGAGCAACCTCCATTGAAAGGCTTCAAGTTGGAGAAAACACAAGGTTCTTCGTTTAAACTTTATGCAATTTTTATGTTGAAAATCATGTAGGAGTTGTTTTAAATTGTTCAAGGATTCAAAATTGTGAATTAGAAGATAAACCCATCAATAAACTTCATTCAAATTTGAATTCAAATTCTCCAAAAATATTGTGAAAACATAGAGATTAAATTGTGTTATCAAGTCTTGCAATAGAAAAACTTGGACAAACATGGTTATTTCAATGCAAATTCTTGTTAAATTTCTGTGTGTTGTGGAAACTTTCTTTTTGAATTGGGAAAAGAAAAGGGAAATCTTCATTTTAGTTTGATTAAATCCTCTATTTTCAATTTTTTTTAAGTGTTGGGAGTGAACATTTGCCCAATCTGGGTATGAAGAAATTTTGTATGTTTGAGTTCTTTTTGTTGAAATTTGGATATATATTTATATATATGCATATATATATACATACCCAAATGTATATATAAATATATACATATATATATATATATATATTGGACCTGTTTGTTTTAAAAATTCATGGAAGGATAAATTCGAAATTTCGTATTCTGGTTTTTACCAGAAATAATTTATTTTTTTACCAGTCGTAATTTGTGCAGATTTTATAACACTGAACCGCCGTTTTAATTCGGGTGACGAAATGAAACAGGGGTTTCCACCCCACGGCAGCCCCTTTGGTGGCGTCAGCGGCCTTTATGGAGGCAGCGCCGACGCTACCCACAGAGGCCGCCGCCCCCATCAATGGGGGCTGCGTCCCCTATTAGGGCAGGGCACGGCCAAACCCTACCTTACTTCGCCGTGCTTTTTATAAAATGCATTTTTTGTTATTTCTTTTATATTATATATATATTAAATATAAAATATATGATATATTTTATATTACATATATTTTATTTTTAATTTATATATTAAAATAAAATTTGTAATTATTGCTTTATTTTAATAATTAAAATATAATTAATATATATATTTAATATATATATTTAATATATATATTATAATATATTTATATTATATTTTAATGAGTGTTAAGTGATTATTATTATTTTATTTAAATATTAATTATATATGTATTTTAAATATATGTGTAATTATATGTATATATATTGAGTATATATATATATATATTTTCGATTACATAGATATTTAATATATACATATATATTTATATTTAATGTGTTTTTTTTTTTAAAAGAGAGAGTATTTAAATTATAATGAGATATTTGTTAAGGGATAAATGAAAATTGGTTTATGGGAAATCATTGATTATCAAAAGGAAAAGAAATTGATTTGAAGATATTATGTGTATTGCGTCAACAAGAATCAAACGAACATTCAAACCCTTATGTGATTGTGCAAGAACATAGTTTGTTTAAATTGTTTAAATGTACTAATGCGATGAATGATTGGATTTACGAAATTCGAAGGTAGATTACCTTGTATTGTTTACAAGCTTTCTTTCGTCGTGGGGTGCTTATTCTTGTTGGATTTTGAGTCAGATCTCGTAAGTCTTCCAGATTGAATCATCCTTTTTGTGTTTTGGGGTTGTCAGCATGTCAATCAACCTCGTTTGCCATGGGTAGTGCGTACTTGTGTCCAGCGTTATAGCTGATTATCTTGGGCAGGTTTTTTGTTTTCTTCATGTCATGTTTGGGGATTCATTATCCCTAGGTCATACTTGAGTACCCTTTGGTGGTGGCATAGTTCCACGTGTTGTCTTAGGGAAGTGGCTTGCATTTAGGGCCGGCACACAAAGTGGTGCCAGGAGATCTCAATGTAAGTTGGTTAATTCAGTGAAAACTTAAACCAATTAATTAGCATAGGTGGTACCAACATTTAAAAAGATTAATTTTGCCTCGCTCATGGACGCAAGTGCTTGTATAGACTTGGGATGAGACGAGAAGGCCTGGAATGGCAAGGTCGTTATCTTGTCCCTTCGAAAGATAAGTGATTCCGCATTGGTTTGCATGTGGGGCTAGGAGTCGTTAGAGGTTACCAGGATATCCCGAGATGGGGGCCAGGACCTAGGAAGACTTGCCAGGATATCCCATGCGGCATTGTGATGACACTTCTCCTAAGTCAGCATTATGTTTGTATTCATGATGTGTTCATGTATTTGTGATCTGGAAGCATTGTAACCTTTGTGTCATGTGATGTCATGTTCGTATTCCTTTTCCAGTGGAGTCATGTTGCCTATGTTTAGAGGTTGTTGGTCTTGACCTGAAATCCTTGTTACTATCTCCTAGCACGGGGGGTGAGCCTTCGGGTATCACTTGGTTGGGTGGAACGTGCACCTTACTCCGTTGATTTGGCATTGACTTTGTGGACGAGACTTTCGTGTTGGAGAGCTCGTGGGATCCAGTTGCTACCTTGGTTTCATTTATGCTAGTTGCACTTGTATTTTATTTATCCCTCATTTTAATGAGGTGGAAATTGTAATAAACAATCATGTTATTGATTTACCTCATTCTGGGAATGAGAGTTGTAATTGTAATTATATAACTTCTGTCATTGGTAACCATGAAGGATCTCATGGTCTTAATGAAAATCTCATGTATGGAATGTATGTGCTTTAATTAGTTAAGTGAATGTTGTTATGTTTCATTGCATGCATGTTGTTTTAATTTGTGATTTAAATAATCTGTCTCATGACCTTAGGGGATTGTTGGCTTGTGATGTATTCATTCATGTATTTGTATTTTTTTTAAAAAAAATTGTGTGAAATTGTTTGTAGTTTGCAACTTCCCCTAGGGTTGCATGGCGGGGCATTACACATGGTATCAGAGCCTAGGTTTAAACACTAGGTACTCTGGGATTATGATGAGCCCATTAAGCTTTTAGTTGTGTGGATTTTATTTGTGTGTTGTGCTTAATGCCTTTTTGTGTCTGTATAGGATAATGCCTCCCAGGCGTGGAAGAGGAGGGGGTCATAGACGTGGCCGTTTAGGCGGTCGCATGGAGGAATAGCAAGACCCACCTCCACATGATCCACTTGTTTCCGACCATGAGGAGCAACAAGCTTCTCAGAATATTCAGGGAGATGGCAATCAGAATCTGGATCCACCTAGGATCGAGGACGCTTAGTTGCGTCAGTTGTTAGAGGAGACCCTTGCCCGCCTTGGGCCTAGGCAGAAGGTAGAGCCAGTGGTAGTTAGAGAGAGAGAGGTACCAGTTCACTCTGATTCAGAGGTAGCAACCCATATGAGGGATTTTCTTAGAGCATGACCACCTATTTTTGATGGATCAGGTAGTGGTTTGGAGGCAGAGACATGGCTCATTGACTTGACTAGGTGTTTTTCTATGCACCCATATGGGAGCAACACTCGAGCTAGGTGCGCTATCATGCACTTGAGGGGATTTGCCTCCACTTGGTGGAGATTAGAGGAGAAAAAGCTCCATCTGGATATTGGTATAGTTTCTTGAGAATTGTTTCTAGAGCGGTTTCAGGCCAGATTTCTTTCTAAGCATTGGTGGCAGCATCGAGGGGATGAGTTCCACACCCTTCGACAAATGACTATGTCAGTAGAGATGTATGAGCGACGTTTCTACGAGCTCAAACAGTATGCGGGCATAGGTGATGACGAGGGCATGTTGGTACAGCATTTTCTCAGGGGCTTAAATGCTCGTATCAGTGGTGGAGTGTGGGTTTTCAAACCCAGGACCATGGAGGTGGCGGTCGATAAGGCCGGGCTCATTGAGGAGAACCTGGCGATGGCCTTAGGTGGTCATGTAGGAGTGCAGGTGGGTAGTGGTTCAGCAGCTGGTACTAGTGCTCAAGGAGGTCAGCCTCAGGGAGGTGCACCTTCTAGAGCTCAGCAGGGTCCGTCTCAGAGTGGTCAGCAGTAGCAGCAGGGTTCCCAGGGGAAACAAAAAGGTTTCTAGCAGAGGCAAGGGGACAGGAATTGGAGGCGCATGAGATGCTTCAACTCTTAGTAGCCAATGCAGAGTTCTCATTCATCTTTAAGGGGTAGTGCGCAATAGTTTAGTGCACCACCTGCAAGCAGGGGCTTCGGTAGAGGCACTGGATGTTTTGCGTGTGGCCAACAGGGTCACATAGCGAGGATGTGTCCCAATAAGGGCACATCAGGTTATTCTCAGGGACCAGTGGCGTCAGAGCTGACTGTAGGTGATGCAGGCCGTGGGCATCGAGTATTCGCAGCGGTTGACAACTGCCAGGCAAAGCACCAGGGTACAGTGGTTGAGGCTAATGGTATGTTGGGGGGTAACCCAGTTTCTATTCTATTTGATTCTGGAGCATTAGATTCCTTTGTTTCTTCATCAATCGTGGCACGATGTAGACTGGATGCGGTAAAGCAGGTTGATAGGTGGCAAGTAGAGTTAGCTTCGGGTGCAAAAGTTGCATCCCTTGAACCCTTGTGCTAGAGTGTAGGTTAGAGGTTGGACCTCTCTAGACTACCTTGGACCTTCGTGTTATTCCATTGGGTTCTTATGATGTTGTCATAGGAATGGATTGGCTAGAGGCTCATAGTGCAGTCATTGATTGTCGACGTAAGTCGATTAGATGCATTGGGACATTTGGTAGAGAGATAGAGGTAGTGGGGGTTCAGAGGCTGATCTCCTTGAGGATCATCTCAGCCATGCAGTTGAGAAGGTGTATGCAGCAGGGTTGCCAATTGTTTGTTGTTACAGTGGATGATTTGGATCTAGGAGGTGGAGAAGAGAAGGTTTCTCTTGATAGTCACCCCATCCTTCAGGAGTTTTCTGATGTCTTTCCAGATGAGATTCCAGGGATGCCTCCTCAGAGGGACATTGACTTCAAGATAGACTTGGTACCTGGCTCAGAACCCATTTCACGAGCTCCCTATCACATGACTACCCAGGAGCTGAAAGAGCTTCGGTTGCAGCTTGAGGAATTGCTAGAGAAGGGTTTTATTCACCCTAGTGTTTCTCCTTGGGGAGCACCTGTCATCTTCGTGAAGAAGGACGGTTCACTTCGGTTATGCATTGATTACCGACAGTTGAACAAAGTGACCATCAGAAATCGATATCCTCTTCCTAGGATTGATGATCTATTCGATCAGATCAAGGGTGCTACCATCTTTTCGAAGATTGATCTCAAGTCAGGATATCATCAGCTTCGAATCTTCGAGTCAGATATTCATAAGACCGCGTTTCGAACGCGGTATGGTCACTATGAGTTCACAGTTGTGCCATTTGGTTTGACGAATGCACCCTCAGTGTTCATGAGTCTTATGAATGGGGTATTTCATACATACCTTGACAGGTTTGTTCTTGTGTTCTTAGATGATATTTTGGTATACTCTAGAACAATGGAGGAACATGAGGAGCACTTGCGACAGGTATTATAGTGCTTGCAAGATAATCAGCTATATGCTAACTTGTCAAAGTGTGAATTCTTCAGGACTGAGGTCCAATACCTTGGTCATGTGATCTCTGGAGAGGGTATTTCAGTGGATCCTACAAAGATCCAAGCGATCTTAGATTGGCCTGCGCCCACAAATGTGGCTGAGATACGTAGCTTCATGGGGCTAGCGAGTTATTACAGGTGATTTGTGCAGGACTTTTTGAGGCTAGGGCATCCTATCACCTCACTTTAGAGGAAAGGAAAGAGGTTTGAGTGGTATGAGAAGTGTGAGACCGCCTTTTAGTGTCTTAAGGGGAAGTTGACCAGTGCACCTATACTTGCGATACTGGATCCTATTGGGGACTTTGTAGTGTGTACAGATGCGTCCTTGGAAGGACTAGGTGCAATATTGATGCAGGGGGGTCGTTTCATTGCATATGAGTCACAGAAGCTCAAGGATCATGAGCTAAACTATCCTACCCATGATCTTGAGTTGGCAGCAGTGGTTCATGCATTGATGAGATGGAGGCACTTTCTTCTTGGGCATAGGTTTGAGCTGCATAGTGATCATAGGAGCCTTCAGTATATCTTCACGCAGCCTAACCTTAATGCTAGGCAAAGGTGATGGATGGAGTTTCTCTGTGAATATGACTTCGAGGTGAAGTATATCCAAGGGAAGGAGAATGTGGTTGCAGATGCCCTCAGTAGGTGAAGGCATGAGATATCTAAGTTGACTCTTATTATTGATTTGCAGAGTTGGATTCTCTCTACCCTCCCAGCCGACAGTTGGTATCAGGATGTTAGATCAGTTATAGAGGCAGGAAGACCCCTTGAGGGTAGATATTCAGGATACTCTCTAGATGCTGATGAGATATTGAGACACACGGGACGCATATACGTTCCCCCATCTTGTGAGCTTCGCGCTTTGGTCATGACTGAAGCACATCGTGCACCTTATTCAGCCCATCCAGGGGTGAAGAAGATGTATGCAGATTTGCATCAGTTATATTTTTGGCCAGGGATGAAGCGAGATATTGCGGATTTTGTGTCGAGATGTCTTGAGTGTCAGCGAGTGAAGGCCAAACACCAACATCCAGCAGGGCTTCTGCAGTCACATTTAGTACCAGAATGGAAATGGGATATAATCTCATTGGATTTCATTGTTGGTTTACCTAACTCTTCGAGACGGCATGATGCAATTATGGTAACAGTGGATAGGTTGACGAAGGTAGCACACTTCTCACCTATGCACTCTTCCTATACTGCATCATCCGTAGCTAGAGTGTTCATGGAGGATATAGTGAGGTTGCATGGTATTCCACGTCGGATTATCTCTGACAGGGATCCAGTGTTCACCTCAGCTCTATGGACGTCATTACAGCATGCGATGGGAACACAGTTGAACTTCAGTTCAGCTTACCACCCAGAGATAGATGGACAGACTGAGAGGGTTAATCAGATCCTCGAAGACATGTTGCATATGTATGTGATGGACCAATAGACATGATGGGAGGACTATCTCTATTTGGTAGAGTTTGCCTATAATAATGGCTTCCAGAGTTCTATCGGTATGGCTCCATTCCAGGCATTGTATGGGCGACCATGTCGCACTCCCTTGAGTTGGGATCGGCTAGAGGACAGAGTAACTTTGGGTCCTGAAATGTTGCAGGATATGGAGTAGTAGGTGGATAGGATTAGAGAGCACTTGGTGGTGATCTTGAGGATAGAGTAGAAGAAGTATCTTGGATGCATAAGTGGATTGTCGGAGTTTTAAAGCCGGCGATGGAGTCTTCTTGCGTGTGCATCCATGAAGAGTCAATCAAAGCTATGGAAAAAGGCTCTAAGTTAACCTCACTTTGTTGGACCCTTGAGATTCTCAAGAAGATTGGTCTTACTTCTGAATGCTTGCTTTACGCCCCTAGTCGTGTGTGCCTGGCATTATTTCATGTCGGTTCTTGGTCGTACCATCCGGACATTTCTCATGTCCTTGATTGGAATGGCATGAGTAGAGGGGCGGGTAGGCTGGAGCCATGGCGTGGAGTGGAGTCTGAAGCCTTCGGCTCTTGGTGAGATATTGATGGTCGAGGGATTGATGGGATCCTGGGGTGACACATCATCCACTTGGGAAAGATGCAGCTAGGATGAGGAACTTTATCCCTATTTGTTCCAAGGCTTCAGGAGTAAACTGACCCTAGGGGAAGGATATAACACTCCTCCATTTTGTTCTTTTGATCAAACAGTGTTCGTTATGTATATTTTGCTTTGATAGCACGTTGGTTATAAACTTGGTTACTTTTGACCGCTAATTGTTAATCGATATAAACATTATGCTTTGATGTGATGGTACTTTAATCAGATGATATTATTGTTTCATGTTATGGATTAAATTAGCAAGTATGTGAATTATTGATGCTTTATGCTTTGATTATACCATTGATGTTTATAGGCATCAATTAGCGATATTGTATTGGTGAAGGGGATGGGATCACATCACTCGCATGCGAGTGCCCTGTGATTCCGCGATTTCCTCTTCACAGTGTGTTTTAATATTTATATATATATGCATGTTTGACACTCGTGTTGTGTGCAGGATGTAGGTACAGGACATTGACTCCACCTGATTCCACAGGTCTGAGCATGTCCCTTGTTCAACGAAAAACGATTGGGAGATAGTAGCTTGGTTTTCTGTGTCGGGACATCACCCTAGCCATAGAGTGTCATTGGGTTGTTAGTTGGGATAAGTTATCTTCCTTGTCATCTCGTCTCTCCTTGCTTGCGTGATTAAATTTCCTAGTGAAATGGTGTTTGCTTTATTTAATTTTATTGCCAAAATGCATAAAGGAGTGCTTGTTATTTAATTAGTTAATTTAATTCAATCAATAAATTAATCTAATCATGCATTAGATTTGTTCATTGATTAAGTAAATTAAATTAATTATGTTAGTATTATTAAATTTGAGGCAAATAAAAAAAATAAATAGATGGAAAATTGCCTTGCATTCCTCTTGTAAGAAAATAAATTAAAAAATGTTTTTTTAAAAATGTAAATTGTTAGATTCAATTTTGTGAAAGAAAGGGAATTTAATTGTCATTTGGGGTGCAAATAGAAATTGGTTTTAAATAAATATTATGCATTTGAAAGGGGAAATGGAATTGTTTTAGAAATTGTCAAAAATGAAAATATCCAAAAATAGCAATAACTATGGTGGGTGAACTCAAATTAGGGGTTTGACAATTTGGAGGAGAAAAAAATGGCATAAGGTAATTCTTTTGTTTTTTTGAAATTTTAATTTTGAAAATTGGAGAGCAAGCTTGGATTGGATTCTTGGAAGAAATTGGTGGAAGGAAGGATTGAAAGAACTTGTTGATGCAAAAAAATTGGAAACAAGTGCAACCTCCATTGAAGGATTCAAAAGGCTTGGAGAAAAACAAAAGGTTCCATGTTTTTTTTCTCATTATGCAATCTTATTTTATCAATTTTGTTTGAAATGGCTCAATTTAGATTTGGAATTCAAACTTTGATTCAAAACCCATGTTGGAATCACCATTCAAACTTGAATAAAATAGCTTTTCAATTTTTTTGTGAAAATAATATGAACCAGAATTTATCCTCAAACTATCAATGGGAAATTTGAAACAAACTTGAAAGATTCAAATGGTTATTATGGAAATTTGTGGGTTGGGAAAATATCTTTTTAACTTGTGAGGAATCATGAAATTATTGTGTTAGACTATGGAGTTTCAATGGAAATTCATTTTGTTTCTCAGATTGAGAGTTTGCCCAATTTGGGTATTGAAGGAATGTAGTTTTTCAACAAATTATGAAGTTGTTTTGTGTGTATATATATATATGTATATATATAAATACCAGTTGATATGTATTTATATATATATATATATACATATATATATAAAATACATGTATTTATTAAATTCGAAATTTTTTGTTTGAAGTTCTGGGAGGTCATATTTTATGACTGTGTTTTTTACCAGTCATTTTGTTTTTTTTATTCCGCCGTTTTTGTTTGGGGCGGAGTCGTTTTTTTTGTCAATGTGTGGCGGCTCCGTGTATGATCCCCAATGGATGAAGACTCTTCAAATCAAAATTTAACTCAAGAGAAAGACACATCCAAAAATGGAACCCACAACGTGACTATAAGAAAAAACCACTATCCCAGATGACATGTGAAGAAAAAGAGTAACAACATCATAATGAGACCATCAACTTCAAATCAAGTTAACATAATCAGTTCAATACAAAAATCAACCACAATTTCAACAGTAAATCAGTCAACAGGGCATCCACTAGGGTGTCAAGAAGAGATTTCAATTTTCTCTTCGCACGATACCCTAACCAGTTAACAATTTGGCTAAAACAACCATGACATCATCCATAACACAATTGAACCAATCTTAACAACCAACCAAGGTACATTTCATACCAGGCTTTAACTCCATAAATAACCACGACTATCACTTTTAACAACTTAGCCACATAATTCTAACACTAAAGGCAATTATACAAAATACTTGAAGACCAACACTTAGGCCACTATTAAATCATTATACAATCAAGAAACATTCCCTAAGTAGTTTACAAAAAGGAAAAACTTAGACATTATAAGTTAATGAATCATAAAATATTATCACAATAGCCTTAGTTCAACTTACCCATTTTTTAATCATGGTCACTCATTTTAAAATCCTATAATTAAGTACATTAATTATGTTCAGTTTATTCAAAATTACAAAACTAAAATCAATAGAGCTTATTATAACTCATAGTATTTAGCCCATGTTTATGATTTCAGTTATTACAACAACGATAAATCAACTATTCAATTTAATTCATTAACAAATTTACTAGACAACTATTTAAAATAATCTAGTCAAGGTGAAAGGATTATTGGCTAACATCTAACTTTAGTCAAACAAAGCAATAAGACTAGGTAGATGAAGAAGATCTGTTCAGGATTTATTAGTCACTTTAGTCTTCTCTGACATATGTATATGCATAAGTTTTAGAATAATACAACATTCAATTTACACTATCTATATATATATAATTTGATTGAATAACGTTTTCATTGATACAAGTATCATAGTTCCAGGAGAGCTTAATGGAATTCATGTCATATATTTGTCTATTATGATATGTGAGAAAACAGATCTCTAAAGACTCAGATAAACTAAAAGGGATGGATTCGATGTGCCTTAACATTATTGATTTCCTTCAATCCCCGGAATGCAAGATATCAATGTGTCAGAAATGTTTTGGGGTGTTGCTTTCCTGATTCTCCATGGTTGGGATCTTGTGCATTTTTTTTTCCAGCACGATATTACTTATAGTTTAAATAAATTCCTCCAATAGAAGATTGATGGGATTTCGATATGAAGATGTTTGATCTCAAGAAAGCAGTATGGCTCTCAAATTCTAGTTTCCACACTAAGGATCTATATGTGTAAACCTACACACAGGCGAATAATAGGAGTAGAAATCTTCTAATTTAATTATAATGTCTATGTTGACTTAATCATTCAATAATGGATCAGAATTTTATTCTTAAGTGTTGAACCTGTGATAGATTGCCAATAATATCTATGAGATTATTTAGAACTTTAATTTAATTTAATTTTATTTTTTTACTTATGTTCAAGTGCTGCAGCTGAGACAAGTTGGCAATGAAATCATAGAAATTATTTAAACCTTTAAACTTCTTGTTATGTTCAAGCGCAGTAGCTTAGATAGATTGACAATGTTCTCATGGAGGACGCTGGTGTTGCTAAATGAAACAATCTGAAAGGTAAGTTTACACTATAATGATACACACTAAAATCTAATATCCAGAAATAATGAAGGGACATTCATTTACTCAAGCGCTGAAAGGTATACTGTGGAAGCATAGATAGGATACATGAACTGTTTGTCAGAATGCTACAAATAAATATGGACTCACGAGTTGCCAACTTTGAGTCCCCTAGCAGTATTTATATGTTACGGAACTTGCCTTCAGAATCAGGGATACATGACATATCGGCCATGTGGTATAAATGATTAAATCCCAAAGTCATCTATAGCAATGAAAGAGCCTAAAAAGACCACAGAGAGAGCCGCCGTGCAATAGCATTTGGTTTGATCAACATGGCCCCGATGCACCTATTATGGGTGTTAAGAACTTCAGAGTATGTTCTGATCACCACGCTGCATCTAAATTCATCTTCAAGATTGTTGTAAGAGGAGTTTCCCTAAGAGACATGAATTACCTATCTTATCTACAAATTACAGCCGCCCCTGAATGAATATGGAGCACTTAAAATCTCAAGACAACACATGTGAATTTCAATAGACTGTTTGACAGAGAAAAATGATATTGATTACCAAACAGATCGACATACATTGACAGTATCAAATGCATCTCCCAAATCTAAAGATGAACAATACAGGCCCTTCTCAAATCGACATGCATTGGCCATCCACCGCCACAAGGTAAGCAGATACGCTATATAGCCATTGGAAGACCAAACCCAAGAAAACTGTTTGCAGTAGATTCAACCCCAGCCTACCGTTACTGCATGCAAAACACAAGAGCATAGACAAGGCACACAAACTATTTGACAGGATGTGTCCAGAAACACGTATAAACTGTTTCCTAAAAGGACTCAAGAAATTGCATTTTCTAAAAATCGGTGATTGCAGGTTAAGTACAAAATGGATCACACAAGGAAGCTCTCAAAATCTCTAAATAAAACGTAATATGGAACACACCCTAACATTGCAAGCCTTTCTTGTGCCCTAGGCGTATGAATTCATGCTAGTTAAGAGAATGAGAGTTACACATACCTCACATATAAGTCGCCCTCTTTGCATCACATATATAGTGTGTCAGAAGGTGCGCATCGTTCACCCTCACGCCCATGATGGCTATCTTGGAAGCTTCCCTAGCCTCCTTGTTCCTCTGACGCCAAAGAATTCCCCTAGGGCTTCCCGTCATTTTTTTTTTTATCGTTCATTTAAATCTTTTTCGATGAGATCTCCCAGCACAAGCATCTAAGATAAGTGAAGCCTCGAATCCCCGAACCAAACCTACATTTCGCTACTTCCCAAAACAAAGTTGTTTTCTTTTACAAGCTAATTTGCAGAGCCAAAAAGTTTTCTCTTTTCTTTCTTCGCCCAAAATTACTCTCCCCCCCACTTCTTCAGAGCCCATTTCATAATAAACTAATCCCCTCTCAAGGATAAGATTCCGAAAGCCAAAAATCAAATAAGTGGCTCAGATTTTTACAAGTTTCCAATCCAAAATTAGTTTTTCAAGCTTCGCATGGCTTGTATCCCTCTTTTTCTATCATTTTCTTGATTTTTTTAATTTTTTTTTATTTTTTTAAGATCAGTTCGAAACTTTATCTTCTATTATATATATTTGAAATTACTCTAAAAAAAAACAAGAAAAATCAATTAGAAATCAATAAAAAGCCTCAACAAATAAATAGCAAGTTTCCTTTTAACTTATAGTTC
>VDFB02028059.1:0-15984 GCA_007258455.2 Sequoia sempervirens
ATAGACAAGGCCAAAATGGTTTAGACCTTCTTCTCTTTAGGTGCTGCTAGACCGAGGCGGGTATACCTATATGAGTGAGGCAGAATTGGTTTGTGTTTATTTCCTAAAATAATTCATCCACAATGGAAAATGGGAGTGGATAAATGAATTTTATTTTGGTATAGATTGTATAGCAATATCAAGGCTAAAACTTAATATGTTCAATTTAACAGATGTAAAAATGAGTGAAACCTAAATGGTTAAAATGTATAGACTAGTGCCTTATTGGGTATGTGGAGTCAAATGAGAAATCTAAAATGAGTAACTTCTTTCTGGAAGATACTCTAATTGTTTGGAAAATAAATTTGAGTTTATAACTTGTATAAACATGCAACACTGATACATTTTGACTCAAAATCTGACAAAAGTTCGTTAGAATTTCGACGAACTTTTGTCAGAATTATTTCGTCGATTTTCTGACGAACTTTGAAACATCAAAATTCTGACCTAGCATCATCAGCTGGGTCATAATTTCGACGTTTCAAAGTTCGTCAGAAAATTGACGAAATAATTCCGACGAAAGTTCGTCGAAATTTCGACGAACTTTTGTCGAATTTTGAGTCAAAGTGTATCAGTGCAAGAATATGATTACCAAGTTCTTCTTAATGATCCAAATGAGATTCCCTAATTACTACGATCAAGTAAAATGATTTAATATTTTCTTGAAAGAACCAATTAATCAACCATATAGATACAACAAGTGTGCACCGATAAACTGAATATAAGCTTGTTATATCAATTTAAATAACTAGAAAACATCAACCTTGGAGACAACTTCAGTAATACTTTCAATTAACACAAAAAATAACTGATACCAGAAATATGCCACCACATTAAACAATTTTCATTGATATCTCCATAGTTTCAAACATGCATCATAGTCTCATAATTGCAAAACATTGTAATCTACTGTATCTTTCTCCTATTCGATATTCGCTATTTGCTACCAAAAATGGATATTTATACATCAACTGCTCGAAAGGACATGTCCTTTCAAAAATGTCTTATGTTAAAACATCAAATAATTAAAAAGAAGTAATTAGGCTCTGTTAAGCCACAAATGAATCTTTGACAAGTGGTCCAAGTAGTCCTAGCGCTCATGTGTATCTGCATCTCCCAATGCATTCTAGATCGCGATCTCCATTTTCACCATCTTTTCATTTTGTTTGCATGCTTAATCCAGTGTTGTATCTTTCGTGGTAGTTGTCTTCAGAATTTCTTGCAATATTGATTCACTTTCACCTTTCCACCTAGTCATTTCTTTTAATTTTCCTCTATCATCGAAGAATGCAGTCAATCCCTTTTTGGTGGCATCAATTAATCCCTGCGCATCCCCTCACAATTCTTCAAAGAAGTCTCTGTGCTTGTTCACAAGATGATTTGTAGCCTCAATTGCTACATTATCGGAAGCATCCCTCTGGTTTATTTCTTGAAGCTTCTCCAAAATCCTACCATCCATTCTTTCGTGTTCTTGTAATGCAACAAAGTTATGTGAGTGTGTTCCCCAGAGCTTATTCAACCAAGTTGTTAGACTGGCTTGTCTTTTCTTAATTACTGCTACAAGTGCATCATATTTCCCTTGAGAATATGCACTTGATCCTTCCCAATGATCTTTTTCTTGTGAAATTTCACCATGAGTGAGCGGCTTGGTTGACTTCATTGTAACTCCTAAAAAATATTTCAGGCGGTCATTTTCTCTCAAAATCCTCTCATTATTCATTTTGTACATTTCTCTTTCCTTGATTAACATCTATATTCGAGCTTTGTTCAGTTTTGCTACATTGATTCCAATCTCTACAATTGCCAGAGGATCAGCCTCCCCAACCTTTAGATTCATAACATGCCCAAATTCTTTCTTAGTGTCAATGACAACTGATTTCCTGTGAGGTGGATACAAGGCCCAAATCATCAATGACCCTTCATCTGGATTGTATTTTGACCCTACATATACTTTTGTCACCTTTTCTGGGTTGAGCTTATGTGTAGCATTACTGTCCTTCAGAAAACTATCAAAGACTAATGCAGAATTGAGATCCAACCCTAGAAAGATCGTAACACCAACATTTTCTAACATTCGCCTTCCCTTCTCAGGGGTCATACCTGCCATCTCTCTATCCACACTCATCTTTAGGTCCTTCAATAGTTGTTCCTCATTACTTGGTGTAACATTATCAACCATTTCTCTTATCTCTTTTCCTTTTTGTTTATACAAGAATGCTTTAAATTCTGGAGAATTTATAAATTCATTATCTGATACAAATGACTTATACTCCACGTGCCTTGCATTTGTATCTATACTCTCTTCCACATTTAATTCCCTGGCAGGGCAGGTGTAGTCCTGAGTTCTCAATCTTGACATCTTATTGGATTGACCCTATGGCACATTACCCTCAGATGCCTCTTCCCTAGAAGATAACAACTTTGTATCTTGCAACCCTTGATTATATTTTTCTACCCCCATTTCTGCTTCTTTAGTTTCTAGTTTCCTGATCATATCATCAAATTGATAGGGTACATGTTGATATCCTCCAAAGTTTATCTTTTGTCTAGCAAAATTGATATACCATTTTGGATCAAAATTCTTTCTAGGTGGTCCTCTTTTCATGTTGTATTGCAGTAGCTTATCAAGAATCAAATTGTACCCTTCCTTCGTCAATACAGTAAAATCACCGAAGCACAACGTAATGGGCATGAAAGCCTATTTTCCAAAGGAGCTCAAATTCATAACATTGGAAAAGTCCATCTGCCTAATAATTTCCAAGTATGCAATCATGTCTGAGACTTTTTTAGGCAAAATGAATGGGGCATCTTCAAATCCGTAAACACTAATCATGGTAGCATCATCCAAACAATACCAATCCCCCCAATTGTGATTAATTGTCCCATTGAAGTCCTTAGGCCTGAGAAACCTCTTTATCTCATCAGATAGAGAATAAGCACATGGATGATTATAGAATTTGTACAATGGTTTTACAAAATACTCAAAGTGTATGAAACAAGAATTAGCAAACCTACTATCCCAAACAACAGTCCATAATTGAACAAGTAATGACATACCTTCCTTATCAAATTGGGAAATTCTCATCTCCTAAGGCCACAACCCTAACTCCTGTCCAAAATACAACACTATGTGCATCAACAATGAATAATGCCTAAGATGTAAGATAGAGGCTCCACTTTTCACTGCCATCAACCCAGAATCAAGCCCCTTAAAAATGTATGAGGCATAATCAAAAGGTCTAGAGTTATTATATTGAATATCTGCTGAAATTATCATAGGAACGATTGACATATATTCTGGGACTTCCATTCCCAATACTTGGCCTACTGAGAAATAAGTATACTTCATATAGGGTTCAAAAAGATCAACATGGAAGGGGGGTCCATCACTATCCTCTAGTGGAACTGGTTTGCCGCCTTGTCTAATTCTGTGTAGTGGCAACCTCTAACCTTTACAAATTGTGTCCATCCTCTCAAATTCCCTTTCTAATTCTTCACATATAATTTTCTCATTGCAATCCCCTTCCAATTTGAAAACCTCGCCTATTGCATCTTCTGATATATGTATCAATGGTTTCCCGAATGGGTCACAGATGGCTTTGAGTTTTGAATTATAATGAGCGGCCAACAATCTCACCAATTCAACATTGACAAATACATTAGGGCAGACCAACTTTCCCAGATTAAGCTTCCATGGATTACATACTCGTTCAAAACGATTTCTCTGATAGTAATGAAAACTAAAAAGTTCATAGCCTCTTATTGGTGTCCAAATATCTCCTATGAGCTTACATTTGTCATCTAGTTTATCCACTTCTGCCCTAAGTTGTGCAGATCACTTAGCTTTAGGTCCAGAGCCAGGTAATTGGTCGATAAGATCTTGGCTTAGCTTCCGCTCAGTGCCCTCTGGCTCAATTTCGATTTTCTATTTTTTCCCTCTAGACTGACTACTTTCCCCATGTTTTCTCCCCTTCAATTTTCTTGAACTAGTGGCTTCCATTCTTCAAAAATTGTGGAAGTCAAAACTACAGAAGTCAAGGCGCAAAGAGCTTATTGTATTTCACTTGAAACTTTTGAGTCAAAAAATTCCTTGGTTCTTCGTTTGTCCTTTTGATTTCTCCGCTATCAATTCCACAATAGTGTTTTCAATTGAATTTTCCTTAATTCATTAAGTTACTTATGCTTCGTGGCACCATTAATGTTTTAGCTGAAACACAAGTGTAGCAGGTCTTTTTCTGAAACTCTCATTGCCACATCATGTAATATTGTCAGCGAGACATTTTCAAATCTTGGGCGATCCTTCTATTAGGGCTTCTACCAACATTCATTAAAACATTCGCTAAGACACTTTGTAGTTTCCCCGACACTTCGAGTCTCCCCGAGAGTTATTTTGATTCACTTGTATCTTTGCTATTGATAGATCATATATCACTAAGATGTCTTGTAGTTTCATCGGCGTTATGAGTCTCCCCGAGAGTTATCCCTTCAATCTCAAGTATATCGCTATAACTCCCACCGATGCAAACATGTCATTGTGACTTTGTAAGTCGGGCAGATGTTCTTTCGCTTACTTCGTATCTCACCGAGATATTTCCTTTGGTCTATTTTTTGATCGCCAAGACATAATTATTTTCTTGCCGATGGAACAACACTCGGCATGACTCTCATATCTCTCTCCGATGAAACCAGTCTCGTCAATGATCAAAATGTATCACCAAGGCTTTACAAATGCAATCCTGTTGGTGTGACATAGGGGGTTGGTAGGACTCCATGAACTTATATCGACAAAATCCTCCTTCGCTTTATCGGCAAGACCGGATGGATGCTACGGGACTTCACTTCGACGGCCCAAGTCTGGCCAATATAGTTCTTTGTGCTTTGGTCGGTAAGACACATATGTGCTCGATATGAGTCACCCCGATGACTGTTGTCTTGCCGATAGGATCCTTTTGTCGTTGAGACTACGAACTACATCATGCCAATATGAATCCTTAGATAAAATTATATTGGTAAGACATTCATGACCTCTTGCCAATGCACTGAAAAATATGTGTTAGTATAAAATAACTTATGGGTTGGGAAGACCTATATCATCTCATGTCGATATGACTTTATATATTCAAATGATTGGGGTTAGGTGAATTTTATGGGACCAAATGGTAAATACTGACTAGAACATGGGTGACAAAGAAAAATACATCAATTTTATATTCATGATATGGGCCTCTTTGGAAAAATTTCATGAGTACAGACAACTATAAAATTTTCAAATTTTATAGTTAATAGGAGAGTTAAGGGTAGAGGGTAGATGGTTCAAGGGTTTAGGGTTAAGGGTGGAGGGGAGAGAGATAGAGGGAGTGAGTGAGTGAGAGAGAGACCTAAGAGAGGGAGAAGGGGTAGGACGGAGAGACTTGAGATCAGAAATCATCGAAATCATCAAAATCGTCAGAAAAACAAAGATCGTCCGAAATCCGTCAGGATTCAAGTCCGGTCCGGGATTCAGGAGTCCGAAAAATCGAAATAAATGCGTCGCTCCGAAAATCAGATAAATAAAAATCGGCAAATCCGGGGTCCGGAAATAAAATCGATAGTTCAGTTCAAATTCCAGAGTCCGGGATCCGGGATTCGGGATTCAGGTCCGTCGAAAGCGTCAGAAATCGTCGTCGCTTCCGAAAAACGTCAGAAGAACAAAACAAATGTCCGTCGTCATAAAAAATCGTCAGAAAAAGAACAATCGGAAAAATCATGGTCAGAAATCGCGTCGGGATTCCGGGATCAGGTCCAGATCCAGTTCAGGATTCAGGATTCAAATAAAAGAAACTCAAAATCGAAAATCAGAAATTCAGGATAAATCGAAAACATCAGGTCAAAATCAAATCAAATCCAGGATCAAAATCAAAACAAAAATCATCAATCGCGCAAATCAAAATCATTTCAAAAGCAGAAATCGAAACGTCGAAATCAGGATCCACCAAAATCAAGTCCAGTTCAGATCCAGAGATCAGGATTCAGGATCAAATCAAAGGAATAGAGGTGAGAGAGACCTAAGAGAGGGATGGGGTAGGAGGGAGAGACTTGAGAGAGAGAGAGGGTAGAGGGTTTAAGGGTTAAGGGTTAAGGGTTTAGGGTTTAGGGTTATGGATAGTGATGGAACTTGTGACCTTTTCACACATCGCCCCATTGCAAATGGGGACCCCCTAATTTTTGCTTTGTTCAGGTCTTTTGGCTTTGTTTTTCTGTTGTCTCTCTCTGTCTTTTCTATCTTTCCGGGGATGTGCCCGCTTGAATGTGAAATTTTGGCTAAGTCTGAGAATTAGGGTTTTGAATCTTCCAGCCAGTTTGAAGTCAAATGGAGTGAATAAGTTGAAATCTGAGTTTGGCAATTCAGTCAGCATGCTTTCAGCTAGTCCCCAACAAAATTTCATTGAATTCTAACAACTTACTACTTTTAGTAAGTGCCTAATTTGGGACATTTTCCTCAGCACTGTTGAAGTTCTCTTTGCCACATTGCATCCAGGACACGTCAAGCTACTTGTCTGCAAATTTTGAGCTGAAACAAACAACTTTCTATTTTTAGCAAATTCACCTTCAGGAGCTGTTTTTAGGATTTATATGCAAAGTTTTTCAGTGCATGTCTCGAGATTCTTTCTGGGTTTTTTGAGACCTACGCAGTGGTATAACATGAAAAATGAGACAATGAATTTCAGTATTCAGCATTTAGAGGCTATTTTTAGGGTTTTCATGCAAGACTTTTCAACGCATGTTAGGTTATTCCTTATGGGTTTTTCAAGAGCTACGCAGTGATGTGACATGCAAGGCATGATGATCACTTATTAGAGAATTACTATTTTTAGCAGGATCATTTCGGCAGCTGCCCAACACCTTAGTATCAAGAACAGAGTAAAGTGTAACAAAAACAAGGTCAAATAGAGGTCATTTGATTGACATGCAAGTCAGATTAGGGTTTCCAGGTTCAGTACCCAAAATGAGGGGCCAAACGCCAAATTTTTTGAAAACTGGTGTATCCCACTGTGATCAGTATCTTTCAAGCTATCCACTGGTAAAATTTGAGGGCAAACGAAGCACTTACTATTTATAGTAAGCCACTTCTGAAACAGGCTATAAATAGTAAGTCAATATCAAGCGCTAGTGTGAACAGGCAAGTTAACCCATGAGGATCACGTTATTTAGATTTCAAGTTAAACAGAGTTGTGGAAGTCTCAAAATCAGAGAGTTGCTATAAATAGTAAAACACCTCCAAAAACATGCTATAAATAGCAAGTCAACACGAGATGGCAGTGTGAACAACTTAACTAGGTCATCAGGGTCCTATGGTTGAAATTTTAGATCAATCCAAGCTTCAGAAGAGTGAAAAATCAGAGACTTACTAAATATAGTAAATAGGGGCGAGCAAGCTTAAAAAAATGCCTAAGTCTGAGAAATTTGAAGTCCAACAGGCCAAATGCACCTTAGCTTGAGAGGCTAAATTGAAGATTTGTCTAAGTCCTCAAAACTTGAAGCTTGACCCTTGAAATGTGCCTAGGATGGGAGATGGAGTGAAAATTCCACTAAGTGTTGCAAATTTGAAGCTCCTGCCCTCATATGCACCTTGGCTACTTGGGTTTGATGGAAAATTCTTCTAAGTGCTTGAAATTGGAAGTAGACATGGTGAAATGCACCCTAGCTTGAGAAATGATTGGAAATTTTACTAAGTCTTGCAAACTTGAAACACATCCACCCAATTGCACCCTTGAAAGGAGATAGCATGAGAAATTGAGTTAAGTCCTTGAAATTTGAAGCTTGACCCTCTATATGCGCCTAAGGTAGAGAGGAAGTGATTGAAAGTTGACTAAGTTTGCTAAATTGGAAGCAAGGACCCTAGAATGCGCCCTTGAGCATGATGGGTTGTGTAAACTTGACTAAGTATAGAAAACTTGAAGCTTAGCTAGTCATATGCGCCCAACTTTGGAGGAGTTAGAATTTTTTTCTAAGTGTACAAAACTTGAAGTATGACCCTCTATATGTGCCTTGACTTGTAGGAAGAGTTGGAAAATGTTCAAAGTGTTGAAACTTGGAGTAGCTACCCCTAAATGCGCCTTGACTTAAAAGAGGGGTTGGGAATTTCTCTAAGGCATCAAGATTTGAAGTAACCCATGATATATGCGCCTTGGAAGGTTGGAAGACCATGAAAAGTTTCTAAGTACTAGAAAATGGAAGCTAGCCATGTCCTTTGTGCCCTAGGTAGATTGGATGCCATGAAGAAATATTCTAAGTGTCACAAAATGAAAGATCTAGGCCCCAAATGCGCCCAAACTTGGAGGAAGCCTTGAAATTTCTCTAAGTATGCAAATGGGAAATAAGGACCCCTATATGTGCCCTAGGTAGATTGGATGCCATGAGGAAATATTCTAAGTATTGGAAATTGAAAGTGGAAGCCCCTATATGTGCCCAAGAGGATATTGGAAGTTAGAAATTTTCACTAAGGCGTTGAAACTCAAAGTACACACCTTGAAATGCACCTTAACATGGAGATGGATTGGAAATTTTTCTAAGTCCCTGAAACTTGAAGCTCAGCTAGTCATATGTGCCCAAGCAAGGAAGGAAGATAGGAAAATTTTCTAAGTTATGAAAATTGGAAGCTCAGGGTCCTAAATGTGCCCAACCTTGAGGAGAAGAATGTTGAAAATTTCTATGGCAAATAAACTCAAAGCTTGAAGGGTCATATGCGCCTAAGAGTTGAGGAGGAAGTTTGATAATTTCTAAGTGTTCAAAACTTGAAGTAGTTACCTCTATATGTGCCTTGACTTGTGGGGGGAGTTGGAAAATATTCTAAGTGTTGAAAATTGGAAGTAGAGACCCCTATATGCACCCAAGCCAATGGAGGAGATGAAAATTCAACTAAGGCATCAAAATTAGAAGTAGACCCTCTCATATGCGCTTGAGATAGGAGGGATGCTTGGAGAGTTTCCTGAATAATGAATTGAAAGTTGAACCCTGCAAATACGCCCAGATAGGAGGAATAAGAATAAACTTTGGTGAGAAATATTTTCTAAGGTATAAATTGCAAAAATTAAAAGTACCCCTTCGTCTATGGACACATGAATTTGATGTTTTCTGAAGGAAATTCTCTTCTGGGTATTGGATATCTTTGATAGAGAAATGATTTTAAAATTCTTCACGCCCTGTCAGAGACTTTATGATGGAGATTTTACTCAGGCGCCTGGTTGATGAATTTTCTATAGGAAATAAATTATTTCTAAGGCAGAAGGGTTGGAAATTTGGCTAAGGCATGAGGAATTTGAAGATGAGGTTTGCTAGAGGGAAATGATGAATCCTATCAGATCCAGGGATCACTCAAGCTTTGGAGATCAAAACATGGAGATTGGGTAAGTAAAGTGAAGTTATACTATAAGTGTTTTGATGCTCTTCTTTTATTTGTTTTGCAAGATGAATATCAGGACCAAGGTAGGAGGACTTGAAGTGATGGAGCGAATACTTCGGGACAGTATTGCAACTATAGGATGAAATAAGGTTACGTGTTTCAAGCCCCTCCATGATGTCTCACTTACGTCCAAATCATGAAGGGAGATGTTATCAGAAATGGATAATTCTTGCACCCAACACAGTCAGGCGAGTGGCAAGGAGGAATGATTGAATCCAAGACAAGAAAATATTTCAAGTTCAAGATGGAGGAAAAGATGAAGGCCCAGGTGTTGGAGACTAACATCATGACAGATTGAAGAACAAAGTAGAGAAATTCTCCTTAAGTGTAAAGTCCTTCGATGACCTAGAGGATGTTCTCCAACATGCTTCGCACAACTCAGGATGCAGTGTCAGGAAGGAGAAAATCATCGTGAAGCAAGAGAAAGAGGTTACAGGCTTGAAGTTAGATCAAGAATGTACCTGCCATACCAAGTCCAAGAAATTCAAGAAGTGGTGACCAAACTCATCTAGTTTGTAGTCAGAAGGCCAAAAACAATGTGAACACATTTCTAGACAGGAATCTTCTAGAAGGATGGTGGACATTAATGGCTCATTTATTATCCCACTCTTCTTGGTGGCAATTTTTAGGGTTAGGGTTTATGTGGCTCAATCTGAGCCCTTCATTGTAATTGAATCTAAGTTGTCCATTGGACTAGGCCAACTATAAAAGGGGCATCCCCCCCCCTCATTTGTAATTCATTAGATTAGCTTGGAGATAGCAAGATAGGGAGACAACTTAGAGATAGCTTAGTGTAGATTGATAGTGTAGATTGAAGAGGAAGGAAAACTTTCTCATTGAATGTTTTGTAAGAAGTTGTTGTGAACACTCTCTCAATAAAAAGAGTTTTCATTGATGATTATTTCATCTTTTTTTGTGAGCAACTAGCAATATTTCTTTGTCCTTTTGATTCAAATAGAATCTTAAAGTAGAATAAGTTTCATTTCATGCACGTAGGTGATAGTTGTGGAATGTGGTGTTTAATTTAAGAAAGCTTCGTTAAATCCATACCACTAGCGGGCTCGCTGATGGTGGGTTCGCCTTGTGTGATCAACTGGAATATTGCGGACTTAACTTCGATTATGTTGGCATGCATCGTTGTGACGGTGTCTCCATTGTTGAATTATAATTTGAACATTTCTAGTTACTCCCCTTGAAGATTGAACCGGTCATGTGGAGGCTATCCGAAGCGAGGCAAAGCGGAGCCTGGTTGAAGTTTTCAAAATTGATCGCCATGTCCCATGCCTTAGATTAGATTAGAGCTTTCTTATCCCTACAACCATTTCAATTCAGTACTTTTTGGTTAGTTTAGGAAACAAGAACTTTATAGAAAAACCTTTCGAGCATTCGGGTTCCTTTCTCCGTTGTTGAACAATTTCGTAAGTCCCCTTGAAATACCAGCAAAATCACATCGAGCCAACTGAGACTATCCACTACATGAAGGAACCTTGGAGTTGAACACATGAACTCTCTCACAATCTTAGCATGCTGGATACTTTATTCAAGAGAGGATAGAGTCACTATTGGAAACTTTATTCTGTGTTGGTGCAGTCATAAAAAAAACATCAACAGAATTGATGGAGCTTCAAAGTTTTATCCTGCCTTATGTCTCTGGACATCCATGGTGTTTGGGAGAAGCCTAAAGTTGGGGTTTTACCTTTGTCTTCTTGTAAAACCCTAGTATTATCTTACGCCTTAGGAAGGATCTATTCAACCGTTACTTTTTGGAAGGTTTTAAAACATCTTAAGTCCCATCGCTTCGTCTAGGTCTGGCCCCCTTTTGTTTTATCATTTTATTTCTTTCGCTTGACTTTATTTCTCCTAAGCCTTGGATGGTCTCGTGCTCCCTCGTTTGAGTGACAACTTATGTCATTGTTTGTCATTGGCCTAGTGATGTCCCCTTATTCCTTTAATAAATGTTTTTATTTTGCAGAGGGACAAGTTCGCATGACTGTTAATCAATCATTGTTTGATCTCAGTCATTCCCCGCCATCCCGCAATGACCCCACCACACTGTCTTGGTTGATCGCGATATCACAGGTGGGTGCCACGTGTCTCATCTGGTGAAGGCGAAGGAACGATGGAAAATTTTTGGTAAATTAATCCGACTTTAATACATTATGTAGCATGTTACTAAAGCGTTTGTGAGATGCACATGTTTCAAATCAGCGAAGGTGTTGTGATCTCAACGGGGAAGATGCTAGATGGTTAATGACAAAGCCGGCGACTATGTTAGATGAACTGGATTGCCGATGGTTGAAGATCAACGGTTTCCTGCCATCGCGTGATCAAAAGTTGTGAGGTCTTTATCGATCGCAATATCACGGGAAAGCCCCATGTGGATTTTGTTGGCAGCGTATAGTATGGTGGGCCCCTTGTTGCCACGATGGAGATTGTGTTAGCTTGATTTGAAAGCAGCCGTTCGATGATCTGACTAAGGTGAAGGATCGACGATTAATATTTAAACCTACATCAAATATGAATGGAGTCATTCATGCAACGCGCGAGTGAGCTTTAATGGTGGACATGACATCTACTGCCCTGGTTTGATCAAAATAAAGCAACTATTCTTCTACTTTTGGTATCACAAAGCATTCAAAACATCTTTGCAGAGCAGTTGCGAAGTTGAGGATGAAGTCACAAGCTGTTATAACAAGGATTTGGGTTTACGCAAGCATAAAGTTGTGAGTTCAATTTATGTATCTCTTGGTTATTCTGAATTCAAATTTGGGGGAAATTTGTTGTGTGCTTGTTGTAGGACTTATTGATAATTGTTTTAGGGCTATAGGTTAACTAAATTGTGGGAGATTGCAAAGTTTTGTTCTATAATTTCATATTTTGTTTAGCCCTAGTCTGTCTAAGGTTTGAGATAGCAAGGAAGCCCTAGTTTACTCAAGATGGCACCGACAAAGCGACACTCTGGCCAAATTGATTATTTAAGTAGAAACCTATATGATGAATTCCTGGATCAATTGCCCTTGTCAACAAATGATAGGAAGAAGGGATTGGTTTTGATGCTAGGAAAAACCCTAGGGGAGGGATTAGTGTATAATTGTTCCAACATAGCCAATGGTAGGGTTCCTCTTATAGGTTTGGAGATGTTCAGATTGTGGTTTGGACAAAGGAATTTGCCTCACCCCTTTTCGAATGGTTGGATGTATGATATGGGGAAGCTGGTGATACCAAATTTGTTCCCTGATGTAGACTTGCTTAGGGCAGTGGTTGCACGATATGACCCTGTCACACGAGTAATCAAAGATAATGATGGAAGGGTTCTGTTAAGCATTAACAAAGAAGAATTTTGACAGGTTTTTGATTTGAGTGAGCCTAGTATGTATTGGTTCCTATCAATCTTGAGGAAATGAAGCAGGAGTATGGGAAGTTGAAATCACTCTTCAGAGCTAAGCTGCTCCCACCTCATTTGGCTAGGGTAGGAGGTTTGAGATTCTATATTAGCCCTAGTGACCATGAACCTTTCATATTGAATTTCTTTGCAAATCATTTCTTGACCACTTTTTACTCACTGTGCCAGATTTTGGGTTTCAATCCTAACATAGTGATGCCTATCGCTTACATGTTCATGGGGGTGCAAATACAACACCCTAACTTCTCTGTGACTTATGATTTTGATTCTTTGTTGGCTAAAAGGATACATGAAGGGTTGTTAAAGTTGCAACAAAATGATACAGGCACCCAATTCTTCTAGTATTCTATGTTAATATATATGTTCTTGTACAAGAATGCTGATTTCTTCTATGAGAAGATGGAATTAAGGCAATTGGTCGATGGAGAAAGATTGCCAGTACAGATGTGGACTGTAGATTTATCATGTAACAAGGAAAACACTAGTTATGTGCATTTTCACAATTTTTTTGCTTCTAGATTGAGAGCCAGGTTGATGGTAAATGTACCCAGGATTCCCGAGGGATTGTATGATTTCCTCATACCAAAAGGGAGGAGGCCAGAATTGAAGGTTTGCCATAACTAGGGTGACATTATTCCATACCCAGTCAACACTGTCTTGAGGGTGTACGGTTTTCAAGGGACCCCTCATATATTGCCATACAATGTGCCACCAAGGGTGGGATTTGCAGAGGTTATGTGGAAAATTGGTTGTATCCATGAGGACAACCTTACTGGGAAGGGTAAAGGAATGTTTTTCCTAGATTATATAGTGGTGTCAGATTTTGTCTTTTCGAAAGGAGGCTGGGTGCACTTTGGGAAATTCTTTGAAGACTATAATTTGAGGTGTGGTCCTAAGCGGAAGCATGATCCAAAGGGTTTCTTTTCCCTTTTCAGACAAAGGATAAAAGGTGGTAAGTTTGTGCATGAGTTCAACTTTCCTGAGGACTTGATTAGAAATGAATTTGACCTAAGCAAGCAGGAGTTGAACAAGGAGAAGTGAATAGCTTATGATAAGCTATTGGCTATTGTGCACAAAATGGATTCAAATTATGATCCATTGTTGGAATTCAATCCATACCATAAGAAAATTGACTTTCTGATGGAGAACTTCAAAGAAATCATGGGCACTTTGAGGAATAAGAAGATAAACTTGGAGTTGAGTCTTGGTATACAGGAGCAAGGTGCTAGGACAATTGAAACGAGGCCAACATACCAACCTACAGGAAAGAGGCCTATTTACAGGAGGAAAAGAGATGATAGTAGTGATGAGGAAGAAGACGACAAAAAGGGGAAACAAATAATAAAATTTCCTACACAACCAGGTCCAAAATTCAAAATGCCTAGGGAAATTAAGATCATTGATTTGGAATCATCACCTGAGGATAGTCCCTCACCACCACCATCCGAGCCAAGCCCTAAGAGGCAAAAGAATGATCAACCACATGAGGATTTGGTGGATGAAATTGTTGTGACTAATCAGGACATGCAGATTGGTATGCCTTCCCCTCCTAGGCCAGCTGAGTTGGTTCTATCCGATTTGGATATGAAAGGTAAATGTGTGCAAGATGCAAGAATGGAGGCATGTAAGGAGTTTCTAGATGATAATGAATTTATAAAAACTCCCGTCTTCTTGCAATTGGTATGGAGAATGAAATTGGAAGAATACCAAGATAAGTGTAAGAAGAGAAGAGAATTGAGACCTGATAGGTCAGACCAGGAGAATGATGATGAAGTGAAAGCTGAATTAATGGAAGAATTCAAGAACATCACTCCTAAGGAAGGGAGAAAGCTGGTAAGTTAGGCTAGCGTTTTGATTTTGCATGAATGGGACATTGCAGATGTCGTAGCTTTTAATTCTATTCTGAAGTCCAAGCATCCCTTGCAACATTTTGAAGAAGAGGTCAAGGCAGCATTGCAAGATTCTACTTTCAGTGAAGAATATGAGACCTTGGCAATTTGGGCATTGGCCCCTCAAGGGAGAAAGCCAAATGTTATTGATATTAGCCCAAATTTAAGAGGAGGGTTAATGATAAAGAGGTCTTTAGAGACCTCAACCACTGAGGCCACTAATTTGACTGTAAATGTGGCCAAATTGGCCCAAAAGACTGTTGAAAGAAAGAAGCTGAAAAGAAAAGCCTAATGGAGAAATATAATCTCCTGATTGAGGAATATAGCAAGATGCAACAAAGGAATGTTGAGCTGTAGATTGAGGTGGATAGGTTAACGTACAAATAGATTGGTGAGACATCAAGTGCTCTAGGGATCAATACATTGCCTTCCACATCAGGGTCAGTGCCTCCTACTTCTCCTATTGTTTCCACACCAGGGTCTCCCAGTCAAACTCCTTCCCTCAACCCTTCTTTGGAACAAATTGATGAAGAAATGGAATACTCTGTTGATCCTTCGAAGAAGCAACTAATGCATAAAATTGAAGAATTACAGGCATCTTTGAAGGTAAGTGAGGAAGGAGCCCTTCTAAGACAAAAGGAGGTTGTTACTACTGTATTAAGGAATCTAAATGAGAAGGTAGATAATAGATTTTCATCTATATATTCTTTATATTCTTTATTATTAGATGCAATAAAGAATATTGATAGGGATCAGGAAATAGTGATACCATTAATTGAAAATTGGATCCCTAGGGCCAATGATTTAGACATAATGTATAAGGCCTCAAGGTTTGATACAAATAATAGGACCCAATCATTAAGGCCTACTCAGGTGTTAGTTAAATCATTGCAAGGTTTTCAAACCTTACCAAATGACTTGAGTAGGAAGATCAGGGAGTTGGTGAAGAATTTTGATGATTGGGGCAACACATTGTTACCTGACATAATTGATGAGTAGGGGAATATCAGGTCACTCCAACAGTGGCAGGATCAGGAAAATGAGGTCATCAATGATCAAATTAAATTAATTTTTGATGACTCAGATTATGATTTATTGGTGAGCTGTATGGACAAAATTATTAGCACCAGCTCATTCTTAGAATCTTTTGAAAGAGAAGCAAATCAAGTAGCAGTTAAATACACACCTTATAATGTCAAGGTGAGTGAGGT
>VDFB02028060.1:0-28570 GCA_007258455.2 Sequoia sempervirens
CATGGGTTCATTTCAAATTAACCCACCTCCCATTGTCTACAATCAAACAAACACTTTGTGATTTCTTTCCTGCAATTCTCGTCTGAAAACCAAATTCACCTTCCTGCAACACTTACTAAATTTCCAATGCCAATGTCGACTGAATTTTCCCTTTTTACCTTTTGTTTGCAACGCAACTTGAGATATGACCGGGTCAATAATGGAAAGGAAGGAGTAATAAAGGAAAGCTATGATGGAGAGGAATGACAGTGGTAGTTTGTGTCACTTCACACATGTGGGCCATCCTCTCACTAAAATTTTAAATCGGCTCAATTTAAATTTTGTTGATGTAGACCAGCATGGATTGACACGTGGGAAAAATATTCACATCTTTTTCCTCCCCCCCAACCTAAATTTGGGCATGTTTCCTCACATGTGGGATGATGATTTGATAGGGTAGGGTATATTGGCATGCTATGGTGAATGTCCATACTAACGTACATCAATTAAATGAATTCACTTAAAGAAAATTAAGATATAGCAATTATTGTGCACATACCTGAATGTGTGGAGGATTCGTTGCAAAGATTGTGGAGAAAGTACCGTTTGCCTTTTTAGGAAATAAGTTGAGCAATTAATTAAGATGAGATGGGATGAGATGGAATGGAATGAAGTGATGTGATGGAAGAGAGAGAAAGGTGAAAATGGATGGGTGGATGGTTGGATGGGTGAAGAAATGGACTCCCATAGAAGTGGAAGTCTTTATTATGATGAGTACGTACCTTAATTAGCCAGAAGGAGGGACACTAGGTCCACTTCCTTTAGTTGTAGGAAGCTTGGTGCTGCATACTGAGTGAATTGCTATAGGAACTCCTCCTTGGAAGTTGGCTTGTGATACAATCTGAGTCGATGACCATTTACAAGCAACTTAAATCTGACTGGGTCAATAGTAATGAGTTGTACAACACCATTAGGGAATACTTTAGCAACCTCATATGGTCCTAGCCACCTTGTATACAATTTTCTTGCATTGTCCTGATACTTTGGGTCATAGAGCAGGGCCTAATCTCCTAGTTTGAATTTCTTGTCCTTGATGAATTTGTCATGCCACTTGATTCTCTAATTTTGCACTACCGCAGTGTGATGCAAGATTGCTCTTCTCATCTCATCCAAAGAATTTTGTTGCATGATTCTTTCTCTCTGTGCCTCAGAGATATCCATCCCCAAATCTATTGTAGTTCGAAGAGTCTTGTGTTCAAATTCAATGGGCATCATGGTTGTCTTTCCATACAACAACTCAAATGGAGTGAAGCCTGTAGTTGTTTTCCAGGTAGTTCTGTAGGCCCAAACAACTTTTGGTAATTTGTTTTCCCAATCCTTTTAGTTGATAGTTATTGTCTTGGTCAGAATAGCTTCAATTTCTCTGTTGGTCACCTCAACTTGGCCATTGGCTTGGGGGTGATAAGGGGTAGAATTCATGTGTCTAATGTTGTACTCATTAACGAGTGTTGCAACAAGGGTTGATGTGAATTGGGCCCCTTGATCAGTCACTATCTCTCATGGTACTTCATACCTTGTAAAAATCTCCTCATAAAGAAATTCTACAACCTTTTTATCTCTTGCATGCTTCATGGCCTTAACTTCTACCCAATTAGTTACATAATCAGTGCATACCAGGATATAGGACTTACCATTTGATGGAGGGTCAATGAGTTTGACAAAATCCAATCCCCACTTGTCAAAGGGATTGATTACTACCTGAGGGAAAAGTGGCATCTCATCAGATCTAGTTGGACTTTACATTATTTGACATCTATCACATTTTCTGGTATACCTTCCTGCATCCTTGTGGAGTGTTGGCTAGTAATATCTTGTATTCAAAATCTTCATTGTCCTCTTGGCTACAAAATTTCCTCCACATGGTTCATTGTGGAATGCATGCAAAATGTCATATGTCTCATCTTCTCTCACACATCTCCTCATGACATGGTCTGGTCCAGTATAAAACAAACATTCAACAATCCATGAGAAAGGAAAGTATTTTTTAATGAGTGCCTTCTCTCTTTCAGAGAGAAGTGAGGAGGAACTCTACCTGTGACCAGATAATTATCTATGTCAACATACTAGGGTGTTTTTACACTAATAGAGAATATATGCTCGTCAAGAAAAGATTCATCTATGGCTTGATTATCCCCTGATGTAGTTAGCCTTGAAAGAAAATTTGCAACAACATTGGCATTTCCTGGTTTATCCACAATGGTTATGTAAAACTCCTGCATCAACAATAACCATCTTTCTAGTCTACATGTGATAAGAGGTTTATTCATGAGATATCTAACGACTGTATGATGAGTGTGCACAAAGATTTGGTAACCTATTATGTAATGCCTGAATTTGTTTAGGGCATAAATCACGACCAAAATTTCTTTCTCTCTTACTGTATAGTTGAATTTAGCTCCTTGCAAATTTTTGCTGACAAAATAAATGACATTTTCAATAGCTCCTTATTTTTGTCCTAAGACTACTCCTATGGCATAATCTGATGCATCTGTATGGATGTGGAAATGAAGCTCCCAATTAGGTCCTTTGAGTATAGGAGCATGATTCAAGGCTACCTTCAAATCAGAAAATGCCTTGTCACAATCTTCAGTCCACTGGAACTCAACATCTTTAGTGAGGAGGGTATACAATGGTGCTACTATTTTGCTAAAATAATTGATGAACCACCTATAATAGCCTGCATGGACCAATAAACTCCTAACATCCTTCTAATTGGCAGGTGTGGGCAGATTTGCGATTACCCCAATCTTTGCAGGATCTACTTAAATTCCTTTGTGAGAGATGTAGTGCCCAAGAACTACACCTTCCTGCATCATCATGAAGCACTTTTCACTGTTTAAAGAGAGATTGTGATCTTCACATCTCTGTAGGACTTTCCTGAGATTCTCCAATGCTTCATTGAAATCAGCACCATAGGTAGTGAAATCATCCATATAAATTTCCATGCAATCATGAGAAATGTCTAAAAATATGCCAATGACTGCCCTCTGAAAAGTTGCAGGTGCATTGCATAAGCCAAATGGGAGTACTGAGTAGGCATAGGTCCCCCATGGATAGGTAAAAGTGGCCTCCTCATGGTCCTCTGGTGTAATTTGGATTTGGTTGTAGCCGCTGAATCCATCTAGAAAAGATAAGTATTGCTTTCCTACAAGTGAGTCCAAAACTTGATCTATGAAAGGTAAGGGAAAATGGTCCTTTTTGGTGGCAGCATTAAGTTCCCTATAATCAACAAAAACTTGTCATTTCCCTCCTTTTTTAGGCACAATCACTAATGGAGACACCCATTGGCTCTCTAAAATGGGGTAGATAAATCTTGCATCTAACAACTTCTGCAGTTCTCCTTTTACAATTTCTCTTAGTGCAGGTTTAATTCTTCTTTGTGGCTACCTCACTGGGGTGCAATCATCTCTGATATAAATTCTGTGTGTGCAAAGATTAAGATCCAAACCCCTCATTTCATGATAATCCCACACAAATGCATGTTGATGGGTCCTTAATAAGTTTTCCAAGAACAATTGTTGTTCTTCACTCAGTTTTCTATTAACATTCAAATACTTTCCTTTTGACACCTGTACTTGTGTAGTTAACTCTATCACAAATGCTTCATTAACAAATGGTACCTTGAGTTCATATGGAAGAAATGTATGGGACATACCTATTGCTGTAGGAAGTCCATCTACAGGAACAATGGCTGCAAGAAGAGTGGTTGCAGGAAGAATGTTTGTAGGAAGAGCAGGGAGAAGGGTCTTGACTAGAGTAGCAGAATGAGAATATGATGCTTCCTCCACTTCACAATGGTTCTGAATAATGTTAACCAATACTTCATCTTCATCTTGAAGCTGCATGAAGGAGCTTCTTCCTAACATCATAAGTTGCGCCACATAATTAACTTCCTCAACCTCTTCACCAACATGTGGCCACATGGGATTATCCTCATCATGGGATGGCTGAGCAGGAGGATAAAGAACAAATTTTTTGTTACTCTTCCCATAAAAAATGGTCATGTCACCTGACCAAAATCCAGTATATAGAGTACAAAAATATTGGTACTCTGCAGTTGCTAACCATGGCCTTCCAAGAATACTGGGATACCCACCTAGTGTAGCTTTAGGAGAAAGAATCATGAAGTTTGTTGGGTACTCCCATGAGTCTAGAATCACCACAAGATCCTCCACTATACCATCATGCTTAATAGTAGAACAATCAGCAAGCTATAGGATAGTGGGAGTAGATCTCATGCTTGCAACATTTAGTTGTTGCACGATGTCCTTGGTCATTGCATTTATTGCTTCCCCTAAATCAATCAAAGCATTCTTTAATTAAATCCCATTTATAACAACTGCTACCACATGACTACCTAGGTCATTGTACTTAAGGATAGTCACTTTTCCAAGCATGATGTCAGCTAGTTGTCCCACCACATGAACCGTAGTGAGGTATTTCTTCTTCCTGCCTGGTTTCTTGAGGCATGCTTCCTTGATTGTCTTTCCATAGATTGGGGCATCCTTTATGGCCTGAAATAGAGGGATCTAGAAACATATATGCTTCAGTTGATCCAAGATGTCAAAAGTTGTATCCTCCTTTTCTTCCTTCTTCTCGAAAACTTCCAATCTCTCAGGAAATGGTGGTTCTTGTTCAGTCTGCTTGACTGGGACTGGTTCAGGATTTTTAGGTGCACTTGGCTAAATGAGATCATTCAGAGGATCCTCTTCCACAAGAAGCCCAGTGATAATGGATTTGGAAGGGGTTGGTAGAGTAGTTCTTGAATGCAAGTGGATGTCACTTACACTCACAACATATGCAGGGAATTGATTTGAATCAATAGAATATACAGGTTGTTGTTATGGTTTGTTATTTGGATTGGGTGTGGGATGAGCTAGTAGCTAAGTAGGTTTAGGTGCATTTGAGCT
Organism: Sequoia sempervirens; assembly: GCA_007258455.2. Lineage (NCBI taxonomy): Eukaryota > Viridiplantae > Streptophyta > Pinopsida > Cupressales > Cupressaceae > Sequoia > Sequoia sempervirens. The sequence goes on from VDFB02028060.1 coordinate 4,950, forward strand.
TGAATTAGTAGGTGGAGGAATTATATTAGGCTACTGGGGCTGAGAAGGTGGTTGCATGTAACTAGTTGTCTGGGTAGGCCATTGTTGTCCTCCCCTCCATTGATTTGTTTGCTGCCAATTTCCTGGAGGTGGCTGCCAATGCCCTTGATATTGCTGCCAATTCCCTTGAGGTTGCTACCACTGGGGTGGAGATTTTTGATGACTGGGCCAAGAATTTGGAGGGTTACTCCAAGGCTGTGAAATCCTCCATAGTTGGATGGATATGGGGGTTGCTATTGGTTGCTAGATGAATAGGAATTGAAATATGGCCCAACATAAGAGAGTGGATCTAGTGGCATACCCTGTCTTGGAGCCTAAGGCCTCCTTTGTGCAACATAGTAGACTTGATCTTCTTCAATCTGGATTGGCTTGAAATTAGGTGGAATCTTCTTTCCTTCAATATTAGCTACCATCTTGCATCTGCAGTCCTTCTTCTTTTGTCTGCAATGGGGGCAACACTCTGCCAACATTGCCTCTACCTCCTCTTGCTACTTCTTGGCCTAAAGTGTATCTAGCTGAGTAGCTAGATTTTTAATAATGTCTTGCTTGAAGTCTTCCGAAAAATGAGTAATCTCCATTCTTGAAACTCCATCGGTAGATGACTTACCCATGGAAGATTGGTAAGCTCTCCCTTTCTTTGAAGCTGCCCTAGAGTAGTTTTGACATATTTTCTTGATATCTTTCCAAGGAACTTGGGAGATATCTCCTCCTCCCATCAGATCCAAGGCATTAGTGCAGTTGTCATTGATTCCTCTCAGGAAAATAAACTTTTGTGAGTCTTCATTGAGTGTATGGTGTGGAGATTTTTGTAGGAAAAACAAAAACCTTGCAATATAATCATCCAGGCTCTCATCTTCCTTTTGCTACATCCTAAAAATGTCACCTCCTCTCATGTCACTTCCCCTACAATACTCCTTGTATTTCTCAAGGAATTTTGTCTTCATGTCTTCCCAAGTTTCCACAGTATCTCTACCTAGGCTCATGAACCATCTTAATCCAACTTCTTTTAGAGTGGTAGGAAATAGCTTAAGTCGATGGGCATTGGTGGTATAATAATAATTGTTGCAGAGTATGTCAAACTCAAACAAGAAGGTATCAAGATCTTCTGTGACAAGTCCATAAAACTTGGGGAGTGTTGAAGCAAGGATATTTTTGATGTTGTCAACTTCATTCTGATGGGAAATGGGGAAAGGAAAAGATGGTTGGTTAGGTTTGTTTCTATTTGCATCACCCATGCTTGCTTGATGTAGTTCCAAAGCAAAGGGGTTCTCAAGATGATTTTGGTCCTCAGAGGAGACTTCAGAGCTAGTCAAATTAGGGAATGCATCAGCAAAGGGGTGTGGATCTTCTTCTTCTTCTTCTCTTGGCAGGTTCTGATATTCAACTAGCTGGAATGGATTAGGATTGTTAGGAAGGAATCTCCCATAAGCATCCCTTCTCCTTCCTCTATGCATGCAGTATCAAATCACTATTAGCTAGCTCACACAAAGAATTGGTAAAGAATAAGGGGGGTCATTACTTCCTAAATGAGGGGTATACTAAGAACAACTTTAAAAAATACTACAACAAGAAAACTACCAATGACTCCAAATAACTTCCTAGTTTGACATCATCCCCGATAATGGTACCAAAAATGTCAGCCTCCTACAATGATTTAACAAATAGGCCTTTACACCCATGATAAAGAGATTGGACATCTAACTTGAATAGCTATTTCAATCATTGTGAAGGTGCATTTAAGTTTTTAACCCAAGGACGTGAACTTGAAATGGGTTAGCACAATATGTGCACTAGGAATCCAAAGTAACCATTTTCATTCTATAGATAAGAAAGGCACAATGCTAAAAGTAAATTACTTGGAAAGAAATAACATAAATGTTGAACATCAACCCACAACCATACTAAGTTGAAATGCATAACAGAGATGAGAATCTAAGCAAACAAACTGAAAACTATGTTGTCTGCTTTGGCTGCAGGAATAGTCGGTGACAGATTCTTAACTAAGTACTGAACAAAAATAAATAGTAAACTAATACTAAGCTAAAGGATGGATTAATCACTAAGTGGTCCCCCTTGGATAAGTATCCTCTAAAACTAATGAGAACTCAGATGCTCAAACTCAAAACTTCATTCTATTCACTGGAATCATGAGTACAAAAGAGTAGCATAACTATATTACTAAAAAAATTAAGAATGAAAGTACAATATTGGATCACACAACCTCCTGAAAAGGAGCATCTGATCCTTATTTATACTATCAACTAAACAGGGCAGTCAACTCCGCGAACTTGGAGGATGCCATTTAGGGAAAACAAAGAAAGTGGGGCGGCGGTTACACATGCATGGAATCCGGTCAGACATGCATGTCCAACTGCAGATTTAGCACTGTAGTAATGTGCATGTTTTCTCAACATCAATAAAGACCACTACAAGGCAGTTACATTCGGTTTGCATGGGGAATCTCTTCCCATCCTCCTCCTTTGACCTTTGAACGATTCCCTTGCTAGACGTTATGGTGCATGCCTAGCCGGCGGTGTCTTCCTCAATTTAGCATCCTCAAATTATATTTGCATGGAAATGTTAGTACGCACAATAATTGTATATCTATAGCCACCTTAAAGAACATTCATTAACCAAATGTAAAATTAATATGGATAGTCCATATAACATACCATTATCATTAAAGGTTTTCAGAAATAAGATTAAGCCCCATGTCAATAGTTCTAACAAAATATCATAAAAAGTATCAACACTTAACATCAAGGTCTGTGATATCTTCAACAAATAAACCATAAATTCTACCCAAAACTAGAACATAAACTAGGCTCAACAGTGCTCATCTCCTTGATCTTTCTTTTGCGTTAGCATACTTGCACATGAATGTTCTGAAGCAAAAGAGTATATGTAAAATGGCTTGGAATAATCTGGACTAACTAAAATCAATGCATCAACTATAGCCTATTTTATCTCTTTGAAATCCTACTTAGATTTAGGCATCCACTCCAATTTGGCATCCTACTTTAACATTGTGTTAAAGGGTTTCACAATTTCAGAAAACCTTGTGATAAACTTCTTGACGAAATTAATCTTCTTGAAGAATGATTTCATCTCCTTTTTGCTTTCGGGAGGTTGAATTTTCAATATAGCTTGAATGCACTCAAGGTTTGTTGATATTCCATTTTTTGAAATGATGTTCCAAGCAAGCTTCCTTCTGTTACTCCAAAAATGCATTTCTTCAAATTCAGTGAGATACCAAACTCCCTACATTTTTGGAACACTTTGCATAGGTCTAAAATGAGATCACCTCTTCTCTTTGGAAACACTGTTAAGTCATCCATGTAAATGATAATACCCTTCCCTATTAAATATTTGAACATAATATCCATCACCCATTGGAATGTTGCTCCAACATTGATTAAACCAAAAGGCATTCTTTTGTACCTAAAAGTTCCCCATTTCATGGTGAAGGTTGTCTCGTGTATATCTTCATATTGAAGCATCACCTAGTTATAACCTAAGTACCCATCAAGGAAGGACATCATTTGAGACCCATCGATGGCATTGGGTAATTGTATTTTTTTGACGCACAATTTAGGTTTCGGAAGTCTACGCATAGCCTAATTTCAACATTTTTCTTTTGAAATGGTACCAAATTCTCCACCCACATGGAATGTTTGACATGAAAGATGATGCAGGTGGACAGTTACTTCTTTACCTCCTTAAGAATAACATTCTCAAGCAATGCATTTATAGGTCACTGTCTTTGTCTAAAAGGTTTCACATTAGGTTTGAGTGGGATTGTATGCATGATTATTGATGTTTCATACATCTTGAGATCCTCATAACTCCTTGCTACTATATCTTGAAATACATGCAATGCATTAATTATTTCTTTCTTTTCCTCTGGGGTGCAGATTTTATCGATAAAGACATTCTTTACATTTTCTGCAATACCCATATTATGTGTATCACACTGATTGTCTATTGACTCATTCCTAGTCTGCTAGTTCTGATCCCTTATATGGTCAAAATCAAATCTTCTTTCTAACTGTACCATGCCTTTGGGTATTGTGTTCATTTTTAGATTGATAACTCCTTCCATGTCTAGTTCTACTTCCTTTGGTTCCACTTCATCGATGATTTGAGAGGAAAAAACATCAGAATTGGTAACGAAATCCAAGATATGCTTTTCATCTTTAAACACCTAAAATTTGATCACATTGTCGAGGACTGATGGAGTAGGGGTGAGTTCCACCATGAACTTCTTAAGTCTGGATAGTGATAGGGGTTGCAAGGTATTGGCTACTTGTGCTAGTGCATAAGTGGTATTATTTTTATACCGAGGAATCAACTGGATATTAAATGCATCAAACCCCTCTATCAAGTCCCATAATTTGTGCCTATAATTGGTCATCCTTCTATCATGACACGAGTATTGTTTTCTAACTTGTTTGATGAAAACTTAGAATCCTCAAATACTTGTAGTACTTTAGTCTTCTTTCGCAACGCCATTAATAATCCATGCACTAATGCTTCATATTCTGCTACATTATTTGTGCAATGAAACTATAACCTATGTGTGACAAAAAAGGTCTTATTAGATGGACTGATCAATTCGAATCTAGCTCCAGTTCCTTGTTTTGGTTTAGATCTATTGAAACGCAAGTTCCAGAACACAATTGGATGTGTACCCTTTGAATTCACAGAGCAAGCTTCATCTCTTGGAAATGGATCTACTTCCAGATTACTCTGCCGTTTAGGTTCTGTCCTATCTTGATCCTTCTGCTCTTCCATCCTAACTGTTGTTGGGCTGATCTACCTTTTAATTTTGTCTACAATAGTTTGGAAGAGGTAACATTCAAACTCAGAATGGGGGGCATCATGTATTCTACACCAATAGGGCAGCAACAATTCTTTAAAATCCATTTTACCCCCAAGATTGAGTTGGTCTTGCGCACACTTCCTCATAAATTCTTGGAAGCTTTCAAATGGTCCAATATTTCCATCAACTTGAGGATCTTCATTGTCCAATTCAATTGCTACCTCAATACTATTGGGAAGTTGAGTCAAGTCTTTAGGTACATCATGCACCATTAAAACCTCCTAATATCCTTCTTCATCTACAATTGCCACAGGTACATAATTTCCTAATTCAGTTTTTGAAAATAACACTTCATTTGTTTTGTTGTTGTATTTAGTGACTATGAATTTTATCCTCAACTCATGCTCTATACGAATTTGATTTGGTAATCCCTTCCATATCAACCACATGAGAGAATGCTTGGTTGAGATATAGCCATTAAGCACTCTTGTGAAGTCCCTACCCAAGATCATTCCATATGTGTCAGGAATATCAGCTACCTGAATGTTAATTACTTGTTGTACCCTCAGTTTGATGCAACTTGTATGGGGATTCTATTTAGTTCTCCAACCATAGTTACTTTTATCTTATATAATTGAGTGAATTTCATTTAGATGGAGTGGGAGTGATACCCAATTCTTTGCATACCATGAAGGGCATGAAATTCGTTGAAGCTCCTGAATCTAACAAATAATTATGCAAGTTCTTTCTAAATAAATTAATGGTCAACAAGAAAGGGGGTGTCTCAGGTCTTCCTTGGAGAAAACTTATTGGATTTTCAACTTGAGAAAATTGAGTCTTATCCCTCTCATTGCCTTTATCTTTAGCTTGAACTTGACTTTGATCTTTGGCTGGTTTTTTTCCTTGATCCTTAGTTGATTGTTGATCTTGGTTCTTCCCTACGATATCTCTGATCACTGGTCGATTCTCAGCAGCATTGAATGTAACCCTTTTTGTAGTTGTATCTTGTGAATATTTTGAAGGTGCAGTACCATTCAAAGATCTAAAAATGCATTCCTAATAGCCGGTACCTTTAATAATTCAAAATCAGACAAAACAACCTTTACCTTTTTTAGCTCTTCTGCAATGCACTCTCCCATTTGTTCAACATCAACTTTAGATTTTCCACTTTTGGTAAAATCAGGTTGTCCACCCTTGGTGAGATTGGATTGACCACCCTTGGTAAAATACTGAGTTGGCACCTTAGGATAGAAGGGATTGTTACACTAGTAGAATTTGGCAAATCAATGACTACGTGACTAAAACTTTTAGTCACGACAACTAAAAATGACTAAATTCTACTCATTTTTTGCAACACGACTATAAATGACTAATTTTATCGTCGAGTAAAATCATAGCTATAAATGACTAAATAATTAGTCACACAAATAAAAATTAGACAATATGATATTAAAGTGGGTAATTAAAAAAAAAAGAACTTTTGGGAAATTATTGGCGGGAGTGGGTTGTATTGCATGCATGATTAAGAGTGATTTGGGAAATTGTTGGCAGGAGTGGGGAGTACAATAGATTGTACAATTTTCATGGGCGATAAAGCTTGTTTGGAGAGGACTTGGAGACTTCTGAAAATGTGGGCAAGAAATTTAGAGTTTGTTGCAATAAATTTGAAGTCAGTGGGCCCCTCTACAACAAATTCAGAGGTAATTCAAAACCCTCATTACATTAAACATTTATTGTATGGATCCTTGTGAAGTTCATGAATGACTTTAAATTTGAATGTGCCAAGTATGAGTGTTTGTGGGTCTTGCTTGAGCATCAGTGCATCCATTATCTATATAACTCTTGTTTATTTATTTAGTTATTATTTTGTGTCTCATGTTGAATGTTACAACCATAAAAAAGGTAATCCCTATGTGTGTTGTTGTGATGAAACTAGTGTAAAGCTTTGTGTGTATAAAATGCAATAATTAGGGTCCTCATAATCTCTCTTGGCCAGGGGGTAATGGTGAGAGCCATAAGGGCTTGATGACCTATTAACGGTTGGTTGGAAATTGGCCTCCTCTGCCTTTCTTTTGTGTTTTCTTTTCCTTGTGAATAGGTTTCAAAATCTAGTTGGAGTTTCTCCTTTAAAAGTACTTGAAAATTTTTGTATAGTAGGAAATACTAGTTTCCTCCTATTGTTGCAAAAATCTGTATAAAATAACTCTATTCGTAGGATTGTGTATACCCCAAGTGTTCGAGAGTTTGAGATATTTCTATAAAAGGGTGAAAAGTAGTTGTCTGCTTCAAATGGAAATTCTAAAATCATATGTATGAATGAATGTTATATCAAATGCTTTTTATGTTGGGTTTGAACTTTGAATTTGGCTCAAGTTCCTCTTTATGCTATTTTATTTTTGGGTTATTCTAGTTGAAATGTTGAAAGAGTGCTTGTAAAATTATTCATGGGTCCTGCAACTATAAATCAAAGCCATAGATAGATAGGGAGAAATAAATCCTATTGTATTGTATTGGGACAAAAAGAAATATACTTCCTTGTGTATTATAAGAGATGAGTTACATAAATTGGAGGGTATCTTGTCATAAGATGTTGAATGACATGTAACAATTTGGAGTTCTTAAGATTGTGAAAGAATTGGATGCTTTTATTCATTGTATAATTAGTACAATATAATGACCATATGTTGAGGTTGTCTATTTGTGTTCCATGTTATCATGCATGGGTATGGTATTAATTTCTAATTTTGTAACCAATTCACCAACTTAATCCTCGAGGCTCCTTTTCACTAAGTCTTCATGGCATAGGTAGTGCATGTACATAATAATTAGTTTGTTATTGGTTGGTGTAACTTATATTAGTTGCATAGGCAATTGAGTACCAGAACCATACAGGAAATTCTAATTTTAGTAGACTATTTTTCATTAGTTTCCTCTACACATTTTGGAGCATATGGAAATTGAACTTGTAAGATGCATCCAAATTTCAATTCCTTTGATCACTTTTCCATTAAAACACAAGCTCATGTCCCTAGCCTAGACCTCAATGTTAGAACAAGTCATCTTATCTCAACATGTTAATAATTTATGCTAGTAAGTAATGCTCAAAGTTACAACAAAGAATTCATTAGCCTGTTTGTTAGTGTTTGTGTATTCATTAACATTAACAAGATTTCCATATGTTTAAATGCTTGTGGTTCATTAATAGAAAAAGAATAAATTCCGTGTTCCATTGCTAAAGCATTTCTTTAATTATCATCTAGACAAGCAAGACCCTCAATAAAACATGGATAAAAGACAATTTTTTATTTCTAGTCATCATGGTCTTCTTGTATGCACATTGTAGATAACATGTAAACTGAACATAAGTTTACATCATCAACAATATTTTTAGAATTATAACATGCTCCTATAAATGCAAACAAATAGTATACAAACACCCAAAGTTTCCTTATCTTTGTGTATTATAATTTGACCATTATTATTTTTTTTAACTGGAACAAATATTTTTTATATTAGAAATATAAATGGCGAGGTGCTAGTAATAGATAGTTTACAACATATACTTTTAATCTCTGCCTCTTGCACATGTGCAGCAAAATGAGGGTAGAGTAGTTGCTATGTTTCCTACTAATTAGCCATTGATAACTGAGAATCCTACAAGTAAAAAATGCACAAAACTGACCCTAGAGATTTACGTAGAGGCGGAACATTTGATTCTGTAGAGTGATGCTCAACTATATGAATTGTTGCAAAGTGCTCTGTATCTTGTAGAGTGCTTTGTATTATGTATAGTGCTCTAATTCTAATTCTAATACTATAATGCAAAACATTACAGATGGATCAATGTCGAAGGTTGAGTATGGATCAATACCATGCATATGATGAGAGAGTACCCAATGAGAGGGACATGTAAAAATATCCATGTCCATGTAATGACTATCTTGGTGGAAAGGTGAAAAAAGAAATGTGATTTGTCGACATATGATAAGATATGGGAATAGTGGTATAAGACTTTGGGATTACAATTATTATGAAGATATGATAGAATTTCAGTGTGAGAGATGAAGAGGCAACACACATAGATGAAGTGGCACCAAACATAGATGAAGAGGAAAAAATGTTAGACAAAGGGTTTGAAGCTGATAGAATATTGAATGAGGGTCTAAACGATGATTTTTCCAAGTCAATGGAGGATGCTTTAAAGCCTATGTATGCTAATTGCAATTTAAGTCATTTGACAACAATCCTTCAAATTCTTAACTTGCAAGTGGTGCTTGGTTGGACAAATGAGAGTATAAATCAGTTATATGAATTATTAAGTTCATTGTTACCACTTGACTCCACATTGCCAACAAAATGAATTCAATGTAAAAATAAAATCACTAAACTAGGCTTAGGCTATGAAAACATCCACACATGTGTGAATGCTTGTGTATTATTTCACAATAATCTTGCAAGTGAGAGTGAATGTTCAAAATTTCATGAAGCAAGCTATAGATGAGGGTTGAAATCAGTTGTGGTTCCTAGAAAGGTTCTTCGCAACTTTCTAATAATCCCATGATTAATCTAATTGTATAGGTACAAAGATATTGCTAAACTTATGCAATGGCATGCCCAAAATAAGAGCATCGATGGAAAACAATGACATGTGCCTAATTCTAAGACGTGGATGGAATTTGATAGTAGATGGCCTGATTTTTCTCAAGATCCTTGTAATATAAGTTTGGTTTTGGCTCTAAATGGGTGAACCCATTCTCAGATCAAAGTAATAATGGTCAACTTGACCAGTGTTTTTAATAAATTATAACTTTCCTCCATGGTGAGCAACTAAACCATTTTTTAATTGTATCATTGATTATACCAAGAAAGAAAAGTGTTACTTTAGATACAATTTATGCTTATCTAGAGCCTTTATATGATGAGCTAATGGAATTGTGGAAAAGAAGTAAAAAAAATCAATATTTAAGGGATGGTCATTCAATCAAATTCACTTTAAGAGCTTCCTTATTGTTTACAATTCATGATCTTCCTACATATGGCACATTGTCTAGTCTCACTGTTCATGGATACCATGGATGTCCTGCTTGCAACTTTAAGGGTTTTATGAAGCACTCAAGAAGTTTGTGTAAGTGTATTTATTGTGGACACCGTGTTTACCTTAAAATGGATCATCCATATTGTCGACAAAAAACACATTTCAATGGTCAAGAAGAGAATCGTGAAGCACCATTGCTAATAACGGGTGATTACATTATTGAGAATGGACAAAAATTAATGCCATTTATAATTAAAAATCATGGGATTGTTGGTAGTATTTATGATCCATGCAATGAAAGTGGTGTAAAATGGTTGTGCATATTCTATAAGTTGCCATACTTTAAGGATATAGCCATTAGGCATACTATTGACTTTATGCATACTGAGAAAAATATAGCCTATGCTATTATAGAAACTCTTTTTGGTGCTTTTGATACTATTTCATCACATGAAGACTTTTGAGAACTAAAGATTCGTCAAAATATTTGGGTTGAAAAATATGATGATGAAAAATATAGAAAACCTAGTGTTCCTTATGTTTGGACAAAGGAACAATGTGCACAATTATTATAGTTGATGTCTCTGATTCACTTTCCCACTAGATATGTAACTAGTAGTATTAGAAGCCAAACTGACATTAATAGCTTAATAGGCCTCAAGACCCATGAATATCATGTCACAATCAAGAATATTTTACCTATTGTGGTAAATATATCAAGTTTGGGAAAGGGGCCAAGATTGGCAATTATAAGGTTGGGCCTAATATTAAAGAGAATGAGTTGACATGTATTAGAACCTTCAAACTTTGATAGTTTGAGGGAGGAGGTTGTTGAAGTCCTTTGTCTATTGGAATGGGAATTTCCACCAACAATCTTTAACATTTCTATGAATCTTTTGATACATCTAGAATATGAACTAGAACATTGTGGCCCAGTAAGAACGAGATGGTTATATCCTATAGAATGGTATATGAAGGTTTTGAAAAAAATTGTTTGTACTAGGGAAAAACCAGAAGGCGACATGTCTGAGGGATATTCAATGCAAGAGGCCATGGGATTTTGCATAGAATATATGAAGGATTTTAAAAACATCAATCGACATGTATGGGATGATGACGAAGATGAGAGAGTTGCAGGGGAATTATTAGAAGGAAACGGATGTTGCTTCAATCTATCACATCAAGAAAGAAGTGTGATACATGCCTATATGCTTCAAAACACATCTTCGTTCGATAAGTTGCGTAGGTAAAAAAAATTACACAATAATTTATTTACTCAATTGCATTTACACATTTACATTACTAATCTTACTATTTGTACATTAATATTCTATGTAGAAAATATGAAGAAGAGAATCAAACTTGGATGCAACATCGACCTCAAAAGCACAAACACCATGATTTGATTAGAGGTGATTCTTTTCCAAAATTTGAAGAATGGATTGCTAATGCAGTTAGTGATGCAAAAGAAGAAGGTCAAGATATAACAACAGAGGAAAATGATCTTTCACAATCTCCATATTTATGGTCTATGTGTTTTAGTGGAATGCGGGCCTATGGTATTCATTTAAAAGTGGAAGAAAAAGACAAAGGAAAGACAAATTGTGATTGTGTTGTTAGTGCTGAATTTCTTCACGAAAATGAGAAGAAATTTTATGTTGTATTCATCCAAAAAATTATTCAAGTGGATTTTGGTGAAAATTGTCCTATATTACTAAAATGTAAGTGGATCTAACCATCTGTAGTACAATTTGATCAGTATGGATTTGTATTCGCAAATACACAACAATTTTGATTAGAGACAGATTAGTTGTATGCTTCCCCTCTTCAAATTAACCAATCATTTCTAATTGATGATGTAAGAATCCTAGGATGGCCGTATGTCATTCAAACATAGTCTCATTCAAAATGAAAATTCACAGAAGTTATTGATATAATGCCTAATGGGAAATATGTTAGTTTACAAGAAACATTCGAAGAAGTGGATGAAGATGATGATGGAGTGTTTTAAGAAGAGATTTTGATTACCAATGAAGAGATTGGGAGAGAGAATGTATTGCATGTCACAAATGAGGATGAGGAAGAAAATCAAGCAGATGTAGACATGAATGATCAGGATTTTGATCTTGCTAGCAATGTAGATGATTATGATGATGTTTTGTCACCTTAACTAGCCTATCACCTTAACTTGTAATCTTGTCACCTAAATTTTGGTTATATGTATGGTGTAATTTATTATTGAATATAGTAAAGATCAGAGTATAGGTGTGCTTATTCACTGTTGTTTTACTGATACATTTCTGAATGTAATCATCATTATTTTTCTAGTACATTGCATACAAACCCGAAGATGTTCACTGCTGATTTGAAGTGCATTTAAAGTTAGGTTCAATCATTCTTCTTAGTTTTCTTACTTTGGTTGAAATTAATTTTGTTTAGTTAGAATATAATTTATTGTATGTCCTATATTTTTTCTATATGCTAGACTTTTCTAACTTCTCTAACACTGCTAGATATGAAAAGAAGCAAGCAAGGTCTAAAGGTATCAAATAATGCAACAAGATACCTATGAAAGTAAACAACTCTTTAAAATCTTGGCAATAAATTGTAGTCATTTCTTTGATATTTGGATAGCTTTAGTTTGTAATATTTCTATCCTCCACATGCATTGAATATGCTTGTGTGAAGGAAAGAATAATGAACATCTGTGATTTAATAATACATATAGATATCTTAACATTAGGTTTGAATGACATTGAAAAGCCCCACATAGTTCCAAAGATTTAAGAAATCATAATATATGCTTAAATAAGATGTTTCTAGCACCTCTACATTTAGAAAAATCCATTACCGCACCCCCATGGGAGTAGTTGTTCAATTATAAGAGTCCTCGACAGTATGGAGGGGTAGAAAATAAGATGTAATCATATACCACACCGTCATAGTCATAAAAGATGTGTGCGAGATGATGGTGACATGTCTCTTGAGTATAGAAGTATATCGCCACCCCACGACAAGAAGTGACTATATAAAATACAAACTATGGTATGGCAGTATGATCTCAACTTAACTGTCAGAGGTTAACATGTTGTCTAGCAAATCAAAAAACAATGACATTAAAATAACATGCAGTATGGCAGTGTTAAGTTATGTAACTCACTATCCTGTGATCAACAATCTGTAAAGAAAAAGTAAGTGCACAATATGGCAGAATGAATCTATATAACTCATAACCCCATGATAAACATATTTTAAAATTAAAAGGGACTTGTGGTATGGCTATATAAGGATGTATAACCTGCTATCCCACAGTGAAAAAACTACAACATAAAAGAAGTGTGTAGTATGGCGAGAACCACAATATTGTAGTAGAAAAGTGATAACATAAATAAAACCTATGATATAGCAGGATAGCTAAAATGAGTATATTATGTGACATCGTCATCTCGCAACAGTTAAGAGAAGTGACAACAATGTTGCAATATAGGCTGGAAAAAGCATTTATGTAAACTACTATAGTAATTATTTGATTATCATGAACCATTTGATCTTCTAAGATCAATGACATATATTCAAAATCGAAATAGGCCGGTAAAATATGAAATATTTTGAACGAAGGAGACACTAATGTTGAAATGACTCACTTCAGAAGCAATTATATCTAGAATTTGACACCAATTTTTGCAATAATTTGCAAAAGGATTGTCTTTCCAAGAGCTAAGGAGTTCGAGGAAGCAAAGCTTTGAAACTACTATATCACTGGGTAAGTGCATGAAAACTCTTTGTAAGAAATTCTAAATTATTTGGTTGAGTAGGATCTGCAATTAAGGGCTTATAAAATTCAAAAGGAAGTAAAAATTTTACACCATGCCATCTAAGAAGAGTGAACCTATGTGTAAGAAGGAAGAACCAAGGTAAAGAAAAGGCCTTTGCAACAATCCATACTAGAAATTTTACCTGATTCAAAAGATAGAGGATTTAAGAAAGTGTTTAGAGACATAGCTCATGAGTGTCAAGATGTAATCATTCCCATCTCTGGGTGGGATTTGTTTTGGTATTTTTATGATAAAACAGATAGAAAAATACTAGTGTTGAACCCTTGGACTCTAGACCTAGCCAAGCTAGTAGTCCCGAATAACTTTATAGATGTTGAATTCATTAGAGTATTGGCACAAAACTATCATCCAACCACCAAAACCGTAAGGATGACAGATGGTTCACCACTGGTGGTATTAACCAAGTCTGCCATTATAGAGTGTTTCAACTTGAATAAACAAGCCCTTGCTAAAATTGACTTGCAAAAAAGTGAGGAGTATAATAGGTTGAGTAAAACTTATAGGAGTGATGAAATCCCTATGCACATGAAGAAGGGTGAAAATAATACAAGAATACCTATCTCCTCTTCCCGCTTTGAACCATTTCCTCTAGAAGATTTTCAAATATATTTTAAGAGAACCTATTTTTCCTTGTGTCAAATTCTTGGAATGGATGCTTAAGAGAAGATGCCAATTGTCCTAATGATGATGGCCATGAGGATCCAAAACCCTGAGACAAATATTGAGTATGATTTTGCTTCATTCATTGAGAGAGCATTGCATGAAGGATTTTTGCAAGTAAGAGAAGATAAATCCCCCATCACATTCAAATGTTACTCTTTACTGTGTCACCTAATTCTATATTAGAACAGTGATAAATGGACTAGGAGAACGTGTTTGGGAATGGTTGATCAACAGGGTGATTAGTTTCATGTTCAAAATTGGTGCTATATATGGGACACTAGATGCAAGAGGAGAAACTATGTGATTTTTCATGATGATTTTGTAGTAAAAATTATGTCTGTGCTTGGTCATAAATCACCAAGGTTACATACACCAATACTACAACTGTTAAGACCCTTGGAATTGAGGCCAGAGCAAGGGCATACCCACAACATTGGTGATTGGTTCTTTTTTCCAAATGTTACAGTAATAAGAGTATGTGGTTGTCCCCAAGCCCCACATGTTTTTCCTAAGTTTGTTCATCTTTGGTTGGCTTTCTTAGAGTTTATGTGGAAAATATTATGGATGGAGAAGGATGTCATGCATAAATAGAAAAAAGGTGCATTCTTTCCTAACTTGATTGTATGTGAAGAATTGTTCATTGGATTTGATACTCTTGAAGAGTTGCAACATTATTTGAAAACAAGATATTCTTTGGAGTCTAGGGGAGAAAGGGTCTATGACCCCGAAGGCCACATGAATTTTGTGAGGAAAATAAAACTCACTAAATCTAGGATCAACCATGAGGTTGATTATGAGGAGGATGTGATAAGAAACTACTTGACCCTCTAAGAAGTATTTCAGAGGAGAAGAAAATGGGTGATATTAACAAAATTAGAGGAAGAAAAGAGGAAGACAAACATCGATTTCTTGGGATTTCATATAGATGAAATGTAAGATCCCATCAAGAGTATCAACCTAATGATTGATAATTTTGAGAAATTATATGGTAAATCAAGAATAGAGTTGGAGAAGCCCACCAGATTTCCTACCAAAAGACCTAGTGGAGTTGTAATCTCTAAGCCCCCTCTAGACACTACAATGCAATATGCTTCTCTAGAATCACCTCCAGAGCAATCAGGGCCCAAGAGACAAAGGGTACAAGAGCCAAATCCCCTTGTATCATACGAGATAAGCGAAGAGGTTGGAGATACAAAGGAGGTGGCTAGTGTGCTAGGGAACTTAAAAGATGATGTTGAAGTGGATCAACCACTCCAAAAGCATGAAATTGAAGCACACAAGCTAGAGGTGAGGGTGGATATGTATGCATAGTGTGAGCAAGAGATGCATGATGATGAAAGAATTATTGCGAGCCTCAAATTCATGGAGGATGATGAATTTATCAACATCCTAGAATTCAAAGACTTTTGGATTAAAATTAAAATGAAAGAATTTGAGGATAGAGTTGAGATAAACAAGATGGGTGCTAAGGAATCTCAACATGATAAAATTGTGGCCCAAAATTTCAATGCATTGAGGATAAATGATGTTGACATTAGTCCAAAAGAAGCTAGGAAAATGGTGCTAAAAATCAATATCTTGCTTATACCTGGGATGGATTTAAAAAGGATGTTCCTGCTTGATTAGGTAAGAAATTGAGAAAACCCCATGTTAATGGCCGAGTTTGATTCAGAGGAAGGCATGAGTGGGATAGGATATAATCCAAGAATTGAAACCTTAGCCTTTTGGACTAAGCAAAAAAATATAGAGAAGCCAAAATTGTTGGATATTGTGCAAGAAATGAGAGGGAGTGCAATGGTCAAGACCCTCAAAGATACCTCAGCCTTAGAAGTATCTACCATGACTATGCATTTTGCTATGTTCACCCGAGCAGTTGTCAAGATTTCAGAGAAAACTTGTAGAATATGTAAAAGCACAAATAGATATGAATGATGAATTCAACAAGTTGTTTATAGAGAATGTGAAGCTAAAGCAACAACTAAAAGGGGCAAGCCCTTCTCAAAGTACTGAAATGGTAGTGTACTAGCCCTCAACCCAAAAGATTGATGTTGTTTCCATTGATCAAATAGAGGCCTTGAAGCAAGAAATAGAAAGCTTAAAGAAGTGCAATAAGGAGACCAAAGTAAGGAAACAAATCTATGGTGCATTGGAAAAAGTCTTGGAGCATAGAATCAATATGGTGATAGACAAGGTAGAAAATGTGCATGAATGTTATACTTCCTTGTCCCAAGCAATAGAACAAATGAAAGCCCATGCTCTCATTTTAGATCCTTTGTTTAAGAAATGGAAACACATCCATCATACACTGAGCACATTGTGCAAGGTCTTACAGAGAAGTGTGGATGCACCTGTAGCTTTAAAGCCCATAGAGAGGATGGTGAAAATAGTGATTGATGAGTCCTAGTATGTGTTAGGGGAGAGCCAAAAGATCACTACAAGAATATAATCTTTTCATTCAATCAAATAGTGGTTTGTGCTTAGGATGCTTGGAGAAGATGATAAGTTAAAAGATTTCACCAGTTGGAAAAGTGAGTTCAAACAAGTAGCCCCAAATTGCATTACTCGTTTACAACAAGATCATGATATAAATGCCCATAGTTTTAATTTGATGTTGGACAGGATGATTGCACTGGATTCTAGATACTCAAAGTTCATTGCAGAGACTAGAGGATTGTTAGACAATAGATGGAGAAGTCACCTTGCCAACATATCAAAGATCTAGGAATATAAATGACTTAATGACTATACGATGTTTAAATGGGAGTATGCATATCTAGGTCCCCCAGAAGAATAGGCCTAGTGTAAGAAATTGTGAAGTACCAAGCATTGAAGATGCTATCATGGAGAGAAGACATTTCTAGATCAAAATGATCATGGGTACTTTATGATGACTAACAGATTTTGGTGTCTTGCAAGTGCTCTAGACTTCAACATCTGATGAGTTCTCTTCATTTCTTATCTTTTATTACTTTTATGTAACCACATGTAAATAATGATAATTAAGACCTTTTGATTTAGGTAACTAAAAAGAAATATTTTGAAATGAAAAGATTTGAAGCTTGTCACTCTCCTTATCTATTTATAAAAGGGAAAATGAGACCGAATCAATAAATCACTAGTAGTAGGATAATTTTTTGAAGAGAAAAGACTTTTGATACATGTTGTAAAATCATTTTGAAGCAGATCAATGGAGAAGAAGTTATAATTTAGTGGCTAAACTTTTGGTTTTAGTTGTTTGTTGATATTATTGAATACGATTGTGTGGTTGTCTCCAATTTGATTTTTCTTTGTTATTCAGATCAAGTGTATCAAGTATATGTTTGCTTTTTCAAGGCACATTTTCTATTTTTGTGTGATTAATTTGACTGGTTTCTAAAATAAAAATCCCATTTGATGTCCAAAATCTGAGATTCAAACTCATATTCCACTATTGTTCTACTGATTCAAGTTGTCGATTTATACATTATTATTTATTTGGACTTTAGAAAATGAGGGAAAAAGACTTTAAGGTGCAAATTAGATGATAGTGATCATAATGTAGAAACTTCAATGACAGATTATGAGCGATTTCGTAGATAAAAGGTGGCCAATAATAATGAATATTTATCACATCTTGGTTTGACAAACATGCAAGTTGTAAATCCATTAAGTAATATATTATTTTTTTAATAGTGTTTAATGAAATTTTATAGGCAAGAGCTTTATGTATATAAGACATAATATGATATTTTTTTTGTTTTACAGGCAAGAAAAAGAATGCAAAGAAAATACAGAGAAAAAACAAAAGGAAAGAAAAGATACAATACCGCCAACTCATAGAAGCCAATGCATTTGTGATTCAACAAATGCAGTTGGTGAAAAGAATAGTTGTAATGATGTGCAACCTAATATAGCACATGGTGATGTGCAGTCGGATATAACACATGGTGATATGCAACCTGATGTAGCAAATGGTGATGTACAACCTGATATAGCACATGGTGATGTACAATGTAGTGATGATCTCTTAGAACAAAGTCTAAGAGAGATTATTGAAAAATATGAGAGAAAAGGAACAGTAAGTCTATAGATGATTTATTCAAGATTAAAGGATGTGTTTGAAGTGAAATTTGTAGAGACCGGTTTTGATCTACCTACTCATGCCACACCTACTGTGGCCAAGGAGCATGAAGTTTTAGTTAATGAAATTCATGAAGAGAGTCTACTTGCATCTGGTGTGCCTTAGAGTGCACTTGTTGCATCTACAACTTTTTATGGAACTAGTGGATCAACCAGAAATATTGGTAGTAATTTAATAGAAGATTTGTCTGATTTTGTCAAAAGATAAATATTGAGTCAAGATTTGTACAAATCTACAAAGAGGAATGAAAAAGAAAAAAAATTAGAAGACAAGAAGCTATTTTTGGTTGAGGTATCAAGAGATGGTGAGCCCATTGGGCCAAAAACTACAAGGTGGGCCTTTGAGTTGGGTGTAAGATGTAGGGCCCATTTGGACATTTGCAAATCAAATTTTGTAGAACAAGATCCATGAAGTGTGGAAAATGGAAAATTATTTTGAGACTACTGGTGGAAAAATATCTAGAAAATATTACAAGCAAAAGATGAGACTTTTGATGAAAAAATTTAGATACAATTGTAGAAAAATAATCATGGAGGGAAAATAGGTGTTAGACTCCACTCTATCTCCCAAACAGTGGGAGGCATTTCAAAAGAAAGAATGCATTCTGAAGAATATTTGACAAAGAGTAACATAGGTAAGAGAGAAAGAGATAATATGACGGTTGGATATACATTTGGCCGAGGTGGGTTGTAGACCAAAATGGACAAATTTGGAGTAAGTGTATGGCTTTTTGGTTCAATTTATGTTGTGTTATTTATTTCAATTTTTTATTGAACTCACTATATGTTGAAATTGACATTGTATTTTAGGTGGAAAATAGTAATAGAGAAGCAAGTGCAAAAGATATTGTCAATTATATGGCAACAATAGATCCTAGTAAATCTAAGAGTAGGATGAAGTGGAAATCTAGTTCATCAGCAGAGATTCATAGCCATATGTTAGACGCCTATTAAGAACCTCTCCAAATCATGTCAACTCAAATGAAGGGTACCAACATGTAATGAGTTGCATATATGGTCTTACTAAGAAAGTTTCGTAGTTGGTTGCCTTTGTTAAGCCTATAGTTTCTACATGGATTGAGCATAATTCCATGGATTTAGATGATGTAAGAGGCTCTATTGATCTCATTTCTTCTTTTTTGGAAATTATGTATACAAATTCCTCTTTATATGTAGATTGAAATATGAGCATAGGAGAATCCAACCTAGTTTCTTTATTGTTGGAGTGATCCAAAAAAAAAAAATTGGAAAAATTTATAGCTTCATTCTTTACTTGACTAATGAATGCTTTGTACATTTTTTTGCATGATGGTTAACCCACATGCAGAGCAATTTTATCAAAGTAGCAAAAAATGAAAATGCCTTGATGTGAATAGAGTTATCGATATTGATAGTGATCATGATGAACTGGACAAGAATGTGCAACATAGTCCTAGTTGTGTTGAAGCTGAGGTAATATAATAGTTTTTGTCAGTTATCTGTTCCAATGTTTTGTCATTCTTCATGATTAAAATGTTCTTTTGGACAAAAAATTATAGTTCTTACATTCTTTAAGTTGTAAGTTAATCTATTCCAATGTTTTGTCATTCTTATATTGGACAAAAATTTATAGCTTTTGCATTCTTTAAGTTGTAAGTTAATCTCTCCCAATTTTTTGTCATTCTTCATGCTTAAAATATTCTTTTGGACAAAAAATTATAGATTTTTCACTCTTTACTTGACTTATATTAATTTTTACATGATGATTAAACCACATGTAGAGCAATTATATGAAAGCAAAACAAAAAGAAAAATGACCTATCAATAGAGCTCTTTGCAAAGCTGCACAACTTTATGTCAATGTTGATAGTGATTATGTTGAACTTGACAAGGATGTGCATGATATTCATAGTAGTAGTGGTGCTGAACTTGAGGTGAGTGCTATGAAACCACATACAAGTGCTATTCAAGTAAGTAATGGTTGTTTTATTATGTAAATAAGGGTAATCATTACTTATGTGATAGAAGTTGGTTAGATTAGTAGTGAAGTGTAATTGGCTAGTATACATAGATTATGGAAATAAGGGAGAACATATAACTTACATATGGACACCTTTTGTATCTAACATCCATTATGTATCAAATATTGGGAAGTTAATTTTTGTTTAATATGTTAGGTGCATGGTTTCAGGTTTCCTATCATCATTTTCTAGTTTCTTATATATATTTATCAAATGTTTATCTGTGTGTTATCGAATGTTTTTTATCTCAATATAATGTGTATTTTTTTGTTTTTGCATAAATGTATTGATAAACTCCAAGAAGGGGATAAAGATGTGGTGTTGGATATTTTTGATGGTGTTGTTGTGGGCATTGGGCGGATTTACTCACTATCTATTGTACATGGAGTCGAATTGAAAGAAATAGTAGATGAAAATGTAAATATTTTAAAGGTCATAAGTAACATACCCCTTGCTTATGAAGAAAAAATAGATGGATTTGTCTGTCTAAAAGAGAGAGAAGGAACCTTCACACGGTGGCCACTAAAATATTTACAAAAAATGATATAGTTGATGTTTATCATGTACTAGTTGTTAGACAACTTGGTCCACTGCTTTATGTAGTAGTTTGAGTGTGTTGTTTAGGGATCTTTATCATGGTGCATTTTCAAGAATTGGAAACTCTTAGACTATGAACATCTTACAATTCATCAAAATTGCATTATATTTTTTTGATTGTAGATTACCTTTTTTTATCATGATGTTGAATCAATCTTTTAACTTCTAGCATGTTGTAGCTTGTTCATATATGTAATATTTTTATTTGATTTTATGTTTTAATTCAAGTTTAATAATATATTTATTTCTGCATTATACAATTTATGGTATTTAATAAATTATTCATATCATACAAATGAAAATTTACTACTAAACTAGTAGTAAATATAATGATTATGCAATTAATAAACATTGTATCAATATACTACCAGTTGACAAAAAATAGTGAACAAAAACAATTAAATAAATGACCAAATGATGACAATTAAAAATTGAAATAACTAAATTTACTACCAATTAATGGAAATCAGTCAATTAAAATGACTAGATATACTACCAATTGATAGAAATCAGTGAATAAATATGACTAAATGTATGACCAGTTGACGAAAAAATAATTATTAAAATGACTAAATTAATGACTAAATATACTACCAATTGATAGAAATCAATGACTAAATCTATGGCCAGTTGATGGCAAAATAATGATTAAAATGACTAAATCAGTGACTAAATTAACGACTAAATATACTACCAAATTGATCAATCAAAACAATCAAATAAATGACTAAAATTGGTTTAGTCATAAATTTGGTCACGTTATAAATGACCTTAAATAAACTACTAATGGTCACGTGACCAAGCTTAGTCATTTATATGCAATTTTTAGTAGTTTTTTTAATCATTTATTGCTATTTTTCTACTAGTGAATTACTTGCATTGGGATTCAGAGGTATGTTGAAGTTATTTGGTGGTATAGAAGTATTGAAAGGGCCACCAACCTACCTATTACACAAATTATATGGTGTTGAGCATTGGTGAAACATATGAACTTCTTCTTCCTTTTGATCTTCTTCATCCTTGGGACCATTATCAACAATGTCAAATAACTGAGATAGTGTCTCCTCATTGCATACATCTTCCATTTTGGTACCACCTTCTATAGATTCCTCCTTACGTTAATTCTCTTCATCTTGAGGAAAAGGTGCTTGATTCACCACCAAGACTGAATCATTTGGTTTTGAAGGTACGATCTCTCATCTGCTTGAATTGTCATTGCTAGTAGCATTCTATACTTCCATATGGAATATGGCAGCAACGGTCTAAAACTTTGGAAACTCAAGCTTTGAATGTTTTTTTGTGCCATGAATTCTACACCATCTAGATAGTGTAGCCTCAGCTAAGTACACTCCACTAGATGACTTTTTCGGGTTTTTAGGTGGGTCAAGTGGTGTTGGCACTCCTCCATTGTTGGGCCTCGTGTTCCATATTCTATTTTTTCTTGGGGCATGCCTTCTTTCAAAATTCTATCCCAAACTTTGTCCCAAATCACGATTGTCATGACTGTACTTGGCTTGAATATTCCTTTGTGACACTTGCAGTTGATTGTTTTGATTCCTCAAATAGGTAATCTCAATAGTTAACTTCTTCACTTGTTCAACTAGCTCATCTATTCGCTCCTTTTTTGTTGTATTTTGTGTTGGAACAGAATTTTGAAAATATACGGGGTGTGTTGCAGAAGAATTATGTTGATAAGAAGGCACCTCAAAATTTTGTATATATGATGGTGTATTGGAATTTTGAGGATAAGCCGATGGGTTTGAATTCTGCAAGTAGCCAGGACCTGATGGAGCTTGATTCAATGGAGGACTTGGGTGTGGTACTAGTGGAAGTTGAGGAATTTGAGTCAACAAAGGATTTTGGTTGGCTAAAGCTTAACTCAAACCTTGAACTTGTCCAAGATGTGCAGTTTGGCCTAATGAAGGTAGTGGTCTAGTGAGGTGTTGGCCTAGGTCAACAGTTTCCTTAACTCCCTCTGCATACATAGCCACTAAGTTTTATGGGGTTGGGTTAACTATTTTTAGTAAAGTAAAGGTGAGAAAATCTAGGGCCTCACAATACATTAATCTAGCTGAAGCATCATCAACCACATAAGGGTCTTGCAACTTGGTGTAAGCACAATGAAACCTATTGTTGAAGTATTAATTGGCTCATTCAATTCCCTTTTAATGGATGCAAACTGATGGTACAATTGGGAAGGGCTTATCATAACTGTGAACTTAGCAAGAAAATCCTTCTTCAAAGCATCCCAAGTTGTGATTGACCCTGCAAGTAAGTGAATGTACTAGTAAAATGCTTCTTCCCCTAATAAGTACAGGAAAATCCTGCATGTAACATCTTCGTGGTGATTCTTCCTATCTTTAAGGGCTACTTCAAAGATTCTCATGTGTTCTTTTGCAGTCTTATAAGGGTCATTTGTATGGAATTTAGAATAGAAACCTTGAACATTTTTGGACATGTCATGATAGTTGTTTAAGTTCAAAGGTGATGGGTTTTTTTCCAACCAAGTC
>VDFB02028062.1:0-13462 GCA_007258455.2 Sequoia sempervirens
GCCTCGGAAGGGATGATGTTCATAAATTTATATATATATATATATATATGCTAGTTTAATTTCATGTGAAATTGTATTAAATTGTGATTTTATTGCAATTGTTCGTGACTATTGTGTTCTAAAAAAAACAAAAACTGGTGATTGGATTGCTGACTAGTACGAGCCATAATTACTTCTGATAACTAATTTTTTTTCCAGATATTTGCTACTATGGTTGATAGCACAATTGCACTCTTCTGAGCTCCATAAGAGAAACATTGAACTTCTAGGAAAGTTTAGGAGACATTAGAGCATCTATCTGAAAGTTATGCATATGGAAATCAATAAGTGATCAGAACTTGTTATTGAGTCTTCAACATTCACAAATATGGCTAAACTAGTAGTTAAGGTAAGCATTTAAAGACATATAGAATCTATGCAATCTGGGCTGTATATCTCATATTAATATTGCTTGGTAGATTATCTGGATGTTTCCTATTTCCTGTCAACTTTAGAGATTGGGAGTATTCACCAAAGCCCTATACCTGCCTTACTGAAGCAAAACTGC
Organism: Sequoia sempervirens; assembly: GCA_007258455.2. Lineage (NCBI taxonomy): Eukaryota > Viridiplantae > Streptophyta > Pinopsida > Cupressales > Cupressaceae > Sequoia > Sequoia sempervirens. Next base: position 548 of record VDFB02028062.1, read on the forward strand.
TCACCTGCCTCTAATCATATTTCCTTCCCACTCAACCATATGCTAAACTCACCCCCAATTATCCAATCAACAATAGGCCTAGAGTAAGACATGCAGTCTGACAGCTTCTTCCCCACTATCGATTTAGTATTTGGTCAAAAACCCTCGGGCATGAAGGATGAAGACTAGGTAGTGTTGGATTGGAAGGCAAGAAGTTTGGTTAGGCTTTATTTGTCAGATTTAGTGTATCATGAGAAAAGATCACTAATAGCCTTTGGAAGAGGTTAGGAAACTTGTGCCAATATGAATCTTTGGTAAATAAGTTTTTTCTACAGAAGAAGCTATATTCTTTGAAGATCAGTGATGTGGGCTTCGTTACAAAGCATTTGAATGCGTTGAACATTATTGTAATCCAATTACAATCCATAGACGTGAAAATGGATGAGGAAGATCAATGCATTAGACTGTTGTGATCTTTGTTAGATTTGTGAAACAACCTAGTTATGCCGATTAGTAGCACTGCCACAAAGCTTAAGTTGGAGGAAGTTGTGTGTTCATTACTCTCGGAAGAGTTCAGGTAGAAAACTTTATATTTCATCAAAGATGCATTGGTCATTAGGGGTAAATTGAAGGATGGGAGATCTAAGCCTCCAAACAAATCCAAGGTTAAGTGCTAGAGTTGTGGCAAAACTGGCCACATAAAAAAAAAGGATTGCAATGAGAAAAGGAAGGGCAAAAAAGGGTCCGATGATGATTTAGACTTGAAAGCCTCTCATGATAACACTGGTGATGTGTTTGTTGCAGCACTTGCTATGCATGCATGTGAGGATGCATGGATGATTGAATTTGGAGCCTCCTTCCACCTGACTCCTCATAGGTTGTGGCTTTTAGAGTATGAGAGCATTGATGGTGGAAAGGTATACATGGGTGACAATACATTCCTCAGTATTGCTAGATGTGGAAGAGTCACGATCATGGTCAATGATAAAAAAATTAAATGCCAATAAAAAGTTTTGCATATCTTGTGTCTGGCAAGGAATTTGTTATCAATAAGAAAAATGAATGCTGGGTGTAGTGTTTAGCAAGGGTGGGTGTAAAATATTTCATGGAGCTATGGTGCTTGCTAGGTGCAATATCCTAGGGTTTACAAATATTTTTGTAATCAGATATGATTAGGTATAACTCAAAATTAGGTCTGTAGATCTGAAATTAGGATATAAAAACTGAACACTGATGCTGACAGAAAGCAATGACTATTTAGATTTATTCCAGTTTCATACAAGGGAACAATATCACTAAAATCCACTTTTAATTGCAAGAAAAATGAAGACATTGTTTCAGAATTAACCAGAGGTCCGAGCCATAAAAGTACAGGATTACTTGATGCTGGTAATGAAATTCTGTGATCAAAATAAATCGGATTTTTTTGAAGTTCTGATCTGGAACAGCAGCTCAGTCGCTCCAGGAAAACATTGTTACACATTTCACAATCACCCCATTGAACCCTCAATTGGACACCTCGACAGATGGCTGACTCCCAGGAATTCTGAACTGGCATTTGTTCACTCATGCCCCGCCTGACTTAGCCCAACAATATCCTATGACCTGGACATACTCCCTTACAGTCTGCTCTTGTCCTTGGAAACTCGGTTGAATTAAGTGCGCCTAAGGTTTCCTGAACTTCTAGGTAAGTCTTCACAGCAGTCCCCTCCACAGCACCCTAGATCTGCTCTTAACTGTCACTCATAATCTGCCCACAATTGCCCAGACCTGCGCAGGAATGCATTAGAATAAGGAAATTGCAGAATGAGAGCGAAAATGGAATAAGGTGTGTTAGGGTTTCGTCTAACCATCTTGCACCAGTGAGTGTTTTTGTCGTGACAGCGTCACTGTTTATGAACATATCACAATATCCTCCATGCCTTTTTCAGCGTCCAGCAAGGTCATAAATATAGGCTTCCACATCAGGCGTGTAACCCAGCAAGGCTCCAAAAATTCACTTTCAAAATTTAATTTATATATTAATTTAAATATTTATTTTTTATTTTAAATAATACATTATTTAAATAAATTTAATAGAGGGTGTTTAAAAGCACCTTGTTTAGGTCAGCTGAAGTTGACCTATTTTAATAGGGACATGACATTAGGGGAGTTCTTGTTGAAACTTTGTTTCACTTTAAGGTTGATTTTACATTCGATTCATAGTTCTGAAGTTTGGTAGCAAACTTTATCTTCAGCAATAATCTACCATTTCAGCAATTGCTTGGAGTCTTTATTAGGCAAACTACCACTTAAATAGTTGTTGGGTGTCTTCAATAGCAAACTCTCACTTCAGCAACACTTGTGTCCTTTGGTAGCAAGCGAGCACTTTAGTAGCAGTTATGCATTGTCAACAACATGCACTTATGTCAAAGAAGCATAAACTTTCAGTGGAGAAGACTATGTTGTGGCATGAGTGCATGGATCACATTGGTGAAAAAGTCTCTAACCTTGAAATGTAAAAACATAGCTGAGGGGTTAGTTGATCGTTCATTGGATTTTGACTTTTGTGAATGTTGCATCTATGGAAAGAAAAATCATGTTCATTTTTACTTGAGCTTTGCTAGATTTGTAAGGATTTTGGATTTGATTTACAGTGACATGTTTGGTCTTGTTGATGTACCTTCACTTGCAAAATCTCTATATAATGTTTCATTCGTTGATCTAGGAAGACATGTATTTATTTTCTCAAGCATAAATATGAGGTCTTTGGTAGGCTCAAAGAGTTCAAAGCTCCTAAAGAGAACTAGATAGAAAATAAGATCAAGGTTTTAGCATATAATGGTGCGGAATTTTGTTTAGCAAAGTTTGATAAATCTTGTAAGGACAGTGGTATTGTGCGGCAAAAGGCATTGTATACACTCCTTAGTAGAATGGAGTTGCAAGAGAGTGAGCATGACGTTGGTGGATAGGGCTAGGAGTATTCTTAGTGGAGTTGGATTGAATGAAAAATTATGGGCAAAAGTTTAGTAAATAGATCTCTTACATTAGCATTTGTTGACAAAGTCACAAAACCGAAGAGGAGATTTGGACCAACAAAAAACTCACTTCAGCATATCAGAGTTTTTGGTTGTGAGGCGCATATGTGCCTATGCGTAAGGAGAAGAGGTCAAAGTCGGACTCCAAAGTAGAGAAATATATATTCATTGGTTAACAATGAGTTGAAGAGTATGAGATTTCAAACCCAGTGATAAGAAATGATATACAACTGAAATGTGATCTTTAGGAAGATCATGTATTTTCCTATAATTGAGTAACCAAATGATAATGTGAATACAATGGTGCAACTACAACCAAAGGTTGAGGAGGCTGCACTTGAGGTTAAACTAGAGATTCATGTTGGACCTGATGAGGAGGATGATTTTGAGAGTTTAGAGGAAGAAGAAGAACCTCCACCTTAGTGTGTGAGTGGGTCTACTCAATGGAGAAGAGAACTAGAGAGGTATAGCCCACCTAAATTTTCTTGTATATTTACTTTGTCTACTAATGATGATGAGTTGAGAACTATGGAGGAGGCTATGAACATGAAAGATAGTAAGTTGTGGAAGATGGCCATTGATGAGGATATGGTAGTGTTGTTGAAGAACAACATGAGACGTGGTTTAGTTTCCTATTGGGACGAAACCTATTGGATGCAAATCGTTTCAAGATGAAATTTAGTTCTGAGGGCTAGGTAGGAAACTAAGAAAAGTACAAAGGTTGGTTGCCAAAGGTTATTCCTAGTTTGAGAGAATTGATTTTGGTGAGAACTTTTCTCTTATTGGCAAGTTTACATCCATTCATTTTTTTAATTTGTTACTACTACTTGACCTTGAGGTTGAGCAAATGGATGTTAAGACAACTTTCTTGCATAGGGATTTGGAGGAAGAGATCTACATGAAACAACTGAAGCACTACTTGGTAAAGGGTAGGGAGAAAATGGGGAGAAAATGGTTTCCAAGTTAAGGAACTATATTTATGGTTTTAAACAATCTCCTAGGTTGTGGTATAAAAAATTTGATTGATATGTTTAGAGGTGGGATTTGTTACAGCCACATCAAATTGCTGTGTTTATTTTAATCACATTGGTGATCAATTTTAATTATCATTCTGTATGTGGATGACATGCTATTAAAGAAAGATTTATGGGCTAATAAGTTTGTTTTAGGAATGGAGATTAGGAGAGATAAGGCTAGCATAAAACTTTAGTTAAGTTAGAGTAAGTATGTTGACTTTGTTTTGTAGCATTTTAGCATGTAGGGTTGCAAAACAATGAGTTTTGTTATTCCTTTGGGAACAAAAATTTCAATTAAGTAGTTCCCTATTATACCAATTGAGAAAGAGGACATGGGCCATGTCCCTTATGCTAGTGCAATTGCTAATCTTATGTATGCTATGTTCAATGCCAGACCATTCATGGCCTAAGTAGTGGGAGTCTTGAGCAAGTGTAAGGAAAATCCTAGCAAGGAACATTGGGTTGTAGTGAAAAGGTTAGGGTCTTTAGATATCTTCATGGTACTTCATATTACTCAATTTGCTATTGGGAATCCTTATTAGCATGGACTACAACAATAGGTATCTTCCACAGGGATCTTTGATAGAACTAGCTTCAGCAATAGGTGTCCTCAGCAACAAGTATCTTCACTATAGGTATCTTCAGTAGGGATCTTTGACAACACTATCTTTAGTAGCATTGTCTTTGGCAACACTATCTTCAGTAGTAGGTAAGTTTAGTAGAAGGGGACTTCAGCAATAGGGAACTTTAGCCACAAGGAAATTCTCCAATATGTGAGTGGATATATACAGATTTGTAGATGTTAATTGGGTATGAGATGTGGACATGGGAGATCTTCTAATGTTTGTGTTTAGCTTGTTTGGTGGTGCCATTAGTTGATTGTTGGATGAGTAAATGACAAATTGTGGATACTCTTTCAACTATAGATGTAGAGTATAGTGCAACTATTCATGCTTGTAATAAGGTAGTTTGGCTTCAAAGGTTATGTTTGGATGTTGGGTTGAGTCAGGGAGCACTGTAGATTGACTGTGATAGGCAAAGTGTCATTAGTTTGGCAAAGATCCCCATGTTTCACTCATGGACAAAGCATGTTGATGTGCAATACCATTTTGTTTGTGACATGGTGGATAGGATAGTTATGCTTGAAAGACAGATGCTTTGTTGAATGTTGCAGATGTTTTGATGAAGCTATGAGCGCAGAGAAGTTCAAATGGTGCAATGAGGCTATGGGCATCACAACCCTTAGTGGTTAGCTCACTTTTGTTGGTTTTCCTTTTGCTCTTTCAAGGTATACAAAAAGTAGGAGAATGTCATTGTTGATGTGTGTTTTGACATTCAAAAGTACTTGATTAACCTGATAGGTGAGCTTTTGATTGTTACGTTCAAGGGACTCTAGTGGAATCCTAAGAGACAACTATGAGGTTGCTAGTTGTTTATGTCATGAAGGTGTTCATCAGCTATAGTGCATGCCATTATATAAAATTCCACTTTTTATAATCACCTATGAAACAAAAAATTCGAATTGTAAATTTATCAATTAAAGTTGTTTCACCATTTGTTCAAAACACAAATATGCAAATCAAAATTGAAACCTTATTCTAGACTAATCCTATTCTAACAGATTTGATAAAAAATTGCAAAAGAAGATGAGAGAGAAAAGGGGGCAATGAGCCTGCTAATCTTGTCCCCCAAACATCACTTAGGGAGTAGACAAATTTGTTTCATTACCACTTTTTCACTTGACTTGATGACTTGCAAACAATATGGAAGAGGGTCTAGTGAAACAAGAATTGTGAAAGAGATAATTGACAACCACCCTATCTTAGGTCTAGATTGTAGGTACAACTCCCACAGTCATTGTGCTAGATTTATGTTTCATGTATAGGATTGCATGAAGATGTTTAGGTTGACCATGCAAAAGAATTTTCCATCAGCAAACTCTTAGTGATATGAAACATCTTTCGGATTTGTCATATGCTCATGATTTTAATATATAAAGTGCCAGATAACACAATTCATTGATTGGAAAACTAGGGAAAATGAAGAACAAAGAGCAAAAGGAAGCAGGATTTTATAATGAGAAGCAAATGTTTTTGTTTTCCAACCCTTTAAATGGTCATGTTTTTTCACATATATAGATTTACAGTTATAGGGGAGTATAGAGAGATTTTACCTCCAATAAACCAAATAAGATGAAACCATAGGAAAACCAATATTAGTGCCTTAATTTTGAAATTATGAGGCCTTATTACAAAATTAATAATGACTTGACTTTCATGGTCACATTTGGTCCAAATCATTTAAACCTTGACAAGGCTCCCCATGAACTGTAAACACTTCATAGCAATCTTTACCCATAGTCACCCTAAAACTAAAATAAATTCCCAGAATTTCAATAATATCTCCACTTTTGAGCTGTTTATTGCTTGAACAATCTTCATAGTCATCCCTTTTTCATGTTCTAACATTCTCTGTATACAACTGCAACTCTAGTGTCTTGCAACACATGAAATCAAAGTATCAAATTCTTCTAAGAAAAACAAAAATATTACCATGTCCATCTCAAAATACTCATATTAACCTTTCTACAGAGGCATGAAATCAGATTAAATTCCTTATTAACTAGGAAATTAGTTTAGAGAGATGAAATGGTTTTCATTTAGGCTTGCAAGTTTATAGTTACACGGGACTTTCAGACTTTTCTTTGTAGTTAGATAGTACTTACAAAACTGTGCACAAAGCCCAAAAGTTTGGAAGTAATATATCAGCGGGGTTTTGGGGTAAAGATGCAACAAGTACAATGTTACAACGAAAGTCCAGATTCCTAGTGCATATGAGCAATGTGGACTTTTGGGGCTTTGTTGTAGGTTTACAGTGATTACAAAATTGCATAGAAAATCTACAACTTTGACATAATATAGCTACGTAGTGTTTGCGAAGTTTTGTGGTAAGATTGCAAAGAAAGTTTTGATTTTTGGCTCATATGAATGAGGCAGACTTTTGGGGCAGAGTTGCAGGGTGGTAATGTAGTTACATTGTTACAGAGACAGTTCAATGCTCAGACCTTGCTATTGAGTTGTACTGTCGAGTTTTGGGTGTAGATATGTAGCAACTACAAAATTACAACCACCATTCCAATTTTTTATTCAATTAAGCACATGAATTTTTGGGGTTTCTTTGTAGGCTAGTAACAATGACATCATCACAACAAAAGTCAAAACTCCAGCTTATCACAACAATGTGGTCTTTTAGGATTTCTTTGCAAGTTTGTAACAGCTACAAGGTTTCAACAAAAGTCCATTTCCAATTAGCATACATCTTTGTGGGGTTTTCGGGCTTTAATGCAAATGCGTAATAACTACATGTGTGCATGAAAAGTCTATGTCTTTGGCCTTGGCTATCTTATGGGATTTTGTGACGAAAGTAGAATGAAAATGTAATTACAAAGCTACACAAAAAGTTCAACACTCCAGTGAGAAACAAAATGACAATGTTGCTTGAAAACCCCAAAACTCTACCCAAGGCAAAATTTGAAGCTTTGACTTAAACTCTCCACTTTTCTCAAGACTTAACCTTCATTTAGACATTCTAGGCACTTGAACATTTTGACCTTACAACTTGTAATGCAAATTGTCCAAATTTAAGACTCAAATTGAGGATTTGGACTTGTGATTGAAAATTTTCAATGAGGTGGTAGAGTAAAAATTGATGTCACCCCTACACAAAAGAACACACTCAATGCTTTGTGAACAGAATCATGGCAAGTTTAAACACAAAATGTCCCTGATTTTGGAAGAATAGGGGTGTGTTGTGAACGCCACAACATATGCTTGCCCTCCCCTTGAATAAACAAAATACAAATCCTAGGAAAAAAACAAAAAAATAGGTGTTTACCAAATCCAACATCCTATTAATTACAAATAAATATTTTGCAATTCTTTAAGCATAGGAGGAATTTTGATGCCTTGGAAGGCCAACTTGCAGCATCATCTAATGGAGATTCCATTGGAAACTTGCACTAGTCGCCTCCAAAATAAAGTGACTACCTAGGACTTTGAATCCACTAATATGCATAACCAAGAACAAAGAAGTTTAGTTATAACCAAGTCAAGCATTATTTCAACCATAGTGTGTGCACTTGGATTCTTTACCTTCCGAAACTTGCCAAGTTTGATTAACATAGTTCGGATATCAATTTATGATGGTAAATATTCATTATAATAGACAAAAGTCTTTTGAATAAGCATGCAAATCCTTAGACATGTATTTGATTACTTGGACATTGCTCCATTGCTAGCTAGGCATCCATAGCCCTAATAATGTTATCTTTGGCCCTACTCTAGACATAGCTCTACTGCCAACTAGATGTCCATAGCTTTGATAGAAGTTACTTGGATTGCCTAACTTGATTAAGTCTTCGATTTTCCTTACGTACTATATTCATTATCAAAGGTTTATTTTTTATTTATTTTTCCTTCTAAGCCCAATTTATGGGCATTGAAATATATTTTTGAGTTGGGGACTGTTGTGGCATTTAGTTGGTAAATTATAATGATTTTCACTTGATACCTTAACCATGATCATCTTGCCCAGTCAGGTTCAGAAATTGTTGATGTGAGATTGTTGAGAGGTTTAATGTAATATCCCCAATGGGATCTGCCCTAAAATTTCTGATTTCTGCCCTAGATTTCTGATTTATTTTTCTGCACTTTTTTTATTTAGTTTTCTACTCAAACCCTAGGACTGAATTTTGATTTTTTTTTTAGAATGATAAACACTTATAGGCTTCCAATAAACATATGCCATCCATAAAACTGTGCCAAACATATAGATATCATCAGCTATGATAACAACTATGAAAATCAACCATCCATGTGCCAAACATAGGTCCAATAAATCTGATTTCTGATTAAAAAAGTCTGCTGCTACAAAACTAAATATTCCGAACTGATTTTACAATGAACTCATGGGCTCAAACATGCCACACATATGCCCAGATTTCTGCTTTACTGTAACATGCCCGATGTTTTACTTACTGTTTCCACCTAAGTTTAACCCACATGTGAATTCACAGCAATATTTTTTTTTCTTTCATATTTTCCATTTAAATAACAAAAGAATATTTGAAATATCCCATTCCAATTCCCATTGCATTTCAATAATAAAGATGCATATTCAAAATAATCCCATTTCAAATTTCTATTGCATTTCAAATAAAGTAACATTACATAATCCCAAGTAATGATTACAATTTCATATACATTTTTCATAAGATATAAGATCATGATTACATACATAGCTTTTGCTAGCTCAATGGAATAAAGTAAAAATGGTCTAGATGCCCTCGCTGGCATACATCCTCAAATTTCAGCTGCCTACTACATGAGGGAGAGCATCACCCAAGTGCTTTTCCGCCAACCATGGACTTACTGGGGTCTCTCACACATCTACTAAACTGGTAAGATGGCCCTACCCTTCAACGAAGAGTTTGGTCTAGTATCCCTAATAGTGATATTAGCCTACTTGAGCTTAGTGTTGTGTTTTACATATTCTAGAGCTACCATACAGTGAATACTTGCTTACAAGCACCGACAGTGTAATCAGTGGAAACTTACAATACTTTGGCCAAAGATTTGATCATTAAGTACAAACTCACTTTTAAAGAGTGGTGTCTCACCTCTATGAAGTGGACATCGTATGTTCACCCACCTATTGCTCGATTTGGTATGACCATACTAACTCATAACAAGTCTATTCCATATCATAATTCCATCCCAAAAAGTACAATATATTTTCAAGTGATCTAATAGACCAACTAGGTTATTCCCAACCTCAGTTTAACTTAACCCAAAGGACTAACCTCATTAACCACATAGGTTTTCCTAGCATCATAAGCTAACAATTTCAACTTGAATGCAATGTTGTTTCCCATTCTACATAATCCATGTAAGCATACATATGGTCTATAACAACCTAGTTATTATACTAATACTCTATGGTTATCTCGTCTAGCAAACACAAATACATAATTCCAACATAATGGATAATATACATGAATTAACCAATAAGGTTTCACCAAAATAAGAAATCATGAAAGATCATGGAAGTTCACCAAAATGAGAATTCGTCAAATTCATGAAAACAAGCTCAACAAAGCATATAATCTTCTTTCCTCAAACACTTGCAATCATAAGCAAATATGGTATCAAACATAAAAAGCATAGAGAAGTAAAACTAGCATGCCTGGAAAATAGCTCCCAATATAGAATTTGCCTCCTAAGCTTGGTGCCAAATCTCTGTTTGCTGCTCCTCTTTTTAGCTTGCTCACCAAACTATCTTTAAATCCAAATACTCAATACTACACAAGCAAAACCTCTAACTCTCTCAATGAAAAACTCACTCTCTCACACCTCTCTACAACACTTAAGAACTCAGCTATGTGCTCAAGAAATTCTACAACAAAACAAATTACAACAATGAAAAGAACAAATGCCTAAAACTTAAAAGGCTATCCCCTATTTATACAAAATGTTGAGAAGCTTATGGCTACAATTAAGTTCTCAAGTCTGCCTCGTTTTCTCTTCCATTTTCCACCACTTAACAGCAAAACCCAACTTCCCTTCTAAATGAGTCGACTAAGCCAATCTATGTGCAAAGTGGCTGCTCAGATAACTAAAATGCAAACACATAAACAGTCCTAGCAATTTCAGCCTATCTTACTTAGTTGAGTCGCCGTAATGAACTGCCAACAATTGATCTTTTGCTTAGTCAAATGCAAAAAAGATGTCCTATAGGTTTCTTATTGTTAGTTTTAGGATCAGATATGAAAAGCTGATTTTAATTTTAAATTCAAACAAATATACACAGCATATACCCTGGGAAAACCCTCCAACTTGAGGGAGAAAAACCCAGCAACAATATATCACTTATATATTGAATAACAATCAACAAGTCTCTTTACAATGAGCCGATTACAAGGCCAAACAACAGCACCAACTTGATGCAAAATCTTGATGATAATATTGCTCTTCTTGATGATAATAAATTCAGCCTTCTTAGATGACTTCGATCTGCTCCTGTATAAATTCGCACTTCTATGAAATCGAACTATGAATGAATATGATGTAAAGTGAACAAACATGTAATATATATATCACGCGAAGAGAAGACCTCCAATGAATGCGTCTCTTCATGATACAATGTTGGCCTCAAGTGAAGAAGTGCGATTTTACAAAAGTGACGAATATCAAGGGATGTCGGCCTTGAATAGAATATAAATTATAATGCCAATAATTCATCTCATATTAAATGCATAGCCAATGGCTATTATGTATTTAATGTAATTTTTTCCGAGAAGTAAGGAGCCCGTGGCTAAACATCAACACTCCCTCTTAGCTAGGGAGGAATACTTCCCAAATATCCAATGTCATGGAGTCTCTCAACATGACACTCACAATGGCTACACCCATATGTGGAAAGAGCTCATCACGGAGTCGTTCAATGTGATATCAACCATCATGGCTACTCCCATGTATGGCAAAGCATATGTGCACAAGTTCCCATCACGAAGTCACTCAATGTGATGTCGTCATCTCATCATGACGTCCACCATGGCTACTCCTAGAGGGTGGATAAACACAAGTACAAGAAAATCATCACGGAGTCTCTTAACGTGATGTCATGGAGTCACTCAACATGACATCCACCATGGCTACTCCCAGAGGGTGGAAACAAAGACTTTCACCTCAAATTTCTCTCATAGAGAAAGATGCATTAAACAAGGGGTTACACCTCAAATTTCTCTCACAGAGAAAGATGCATTAACAAAGGCTTACACCTCAAATTTCTCTCACAAAGAAAGATGCATTAAAGCAAATCACAGAAGATCACTGAAACTGAGTCTCCCTTTCAGCTAGGGCTTCATTCTCCACAATACCAAGCTTGTCTCAAAAGTACACAAAATTTGCTCTGGAGAGAGGCTTGGTAAGAATATCATCCGTCTGCTCATCAATGCTAATGTATCTCAACTGAATATCTTTCCTTAATACCATATCTCTGATATAGTGGTATTTGATCTCAACATGTTTAGTTTTGTCATGAAACATTGGATTGACATAAAGCTTCACACAACTTTGATTATCACAATGAATGACAGTCGGCTCCAATGATTCTCCAAACAATCCTGCAAGGAGCTTCCGAAGCCACACTGCTTCTCGAGCTGCCACACAAGCTGCAATATACTTGGCCTCTATGGTGCTCAGTGCCACTGAAGACTGCTTCCTAGTACACTAGGAGATCATCACAGACCCCAAACTGAAACAACATCCAGAGGTGCTCTTTTGATCAGCAACACACCCTTCCCAATCAGAAACAAAATATCCATGCAGCTTCAAGTCCACACCAGAAGAATATCTCAAGCCATATCCAACTGTGCCATGCAAGTATCTCAGAATATGCTTTGCTGCAACTAGGTGTATTTTCCTTGGTTCACACATGAACTGACTAAGTGCACTCACTGCATAGCAAATATCCGTTCTAGTATTGACTAGATACATCAATGATCCAATCAATTGCCTGTACATAGTAGGATCCACCAGATTTGAACTAGCTGCAACCTCTTTTAACTTCTAAAAATTGGTTTCCTTAGGTGTAGACATGGATTTGCAATCCATCATACCAAATCTCTTCAAGATGTCTATTGTATACTTCCCTTGACTCAGAATGATCTCATTAGGCCTCTGCCATACTTCTAGACCAAGGAAGTAATGCATGTATCCAAGATCCTTCATCTCAAATTCAAAAGCTGACTCCTTCTTGCATTTGATAATGAGATGTTCTTCTCCTGTAAGAAATAGATCATCAACATAAAGAACCAAGATCAATGCCTCATCATCAATTACCTT